>JAQZBX010019861.1:0-33453 GCA_029593785.1 Cabassous unicinctus
GCGAACCCGGGGCCTCTCATATGGTAAACGGGTGCGCTATCCATTGCGCCACAGCCGCTTCCTGCCGTGAGGTTGCTGCATCAGCCCACCGCACCGCTCAGGCCGGCGTGCCCTCACAAGGAGGCCTCGGGGCGCGAACCCGGGCCTCCCATATGGTAAACGGGGGCTCTATCCACTGAGCCACACCCGCTTCCCTACGTGAGAGACATCTAACTCTTGTCTTCCTTCCACCTGCCATACCCAAGCAACCAACACACATGTCCATTTACCTCTCAAATAATCTCTAATCCAACCTCTTACTCCATCCCCGCTGCTGCCACCCAGGTCGGGACTCCCAGTTCTACGTCCAAAATATACTTGCCTCTTCAGTCCATTCCCCACCAGCATGCAGACCAATGTTTTTAAATGTAAATTTCTCAAGCCCTTTCAGAAGCGCCATGCTCCTTCCTGCGCAAGAAGACACATGCTAACATGGTCCCTGAAGGTTCCCCTGACCCCCACTCCACTCCCTTTCACCTTTGGCCTAGTTAACTGGCATTCTCTTTTAAGAGCTTTGCTCAAATTTCTCAAGGAAGCATTGTATATAATGCAGTTTAATGCGATTTACCCCCTCGCCCCTGGCACGTGATAGGTGTGCGATAAATATTTGCTGAATGAATGAATGACATCATTGAGCTATCTGAACAACTAGGCAAAGTAGGAATTATGATTTCCATTTTGCCCACGGCAAAACTGGCACTAAGAGCATAAATTACTACTTACTTAAAGTTTACATCTTGCAAGTATCCAAGTCCCAAATCACACTCAGGTTTTTGGCCTCTCCAGCGCAGGGCTCTGCCCATAGAATAGAACCCACACTTCTTCCAAAGGCCCAAAACTGGGGCACAGTTTAAAAGTTCAGAGTGAGTTAATTAATTTGGAGTGAGATTTCTGATTATTAAGACTTGCATATGGGTGAAATACCTGAACAAAGCGTTTAGCTTTCGCTGAAAGGCTGAGCTGGGGCAATCAACCAGGACGACACTATTTCTTGGTATCTTAAACAGATTTGATGGTTTAAATATGGTAGAACTAATAGAATTAGCAATTTGGAGAGAAACAGGAAATAGGCAGGGAAAGTGGTTCCTATAAACAAGGTTATTCCACCATTACTTAACCCACGGCATTTCCCCTGCCATTTCTCACCTGCAGAGTTACCTGGAGGGTAGTCCCAGAGCAACCTGCCTCAGTGACACCTGAAGTGCTTGTTAAAAATGGAGATTACTGTGCCCCAACCCAGATCCATGAATCACAAATTCTGAAGTGGAACTCAGAAATGTACCTTACTAACAAGCTCCCAAACTGATTTTTATGCGTACGAAAGCTTGATTACCACCGACTTAAAAACTGGGGTACTTAGCATGTGGACATGAAACCTAAACACATTAAAGAGCATGACAGATGGGTCTGATGTAAACACCCCCAGCCCAGGGCCTATGTGGTTAAGAAAGAAAATTTACCAACAGGGTTATCTGGTTATTATTTTGTTTCTCCACAGCAGACCACAATCAAGATCATGCTTCCTGATTGTTTTAATTTTTTTTCTCTTGGTCATCATGAAATTTCCTAAGGAATATTCAGTAAGAATAAATCTTCAATTATCTGTGAGCTGATTATCAGCAGCATTAATTGTGTCAAATGAACCTGTTTCCTTACTAATTAGTAGATAATTGGGAGTCAATTTTAGTAGTCATTTTTGTGACTTCATCTTTTCTATTTGTTTGATTTCTTGGTGTGACTGGAGACACTGTATGAGTGGTCCTGGGCAGGGGGGCCTCAAGGAAGTGCACAGAATAGGCGAGAATAATGGCCCCTTCCTCAGGGGAGAAGGGGTTTTAGTGGGCACAGGTGAGATAATATAGGAAAAGCACCCAACCCACTGCCTGGAGCACCATAGAAACTCAACAAAGGAGAGCTCCTTTCTACAGTATTTCAGTTTCTAAACATGATACACCTACGTCCAAATATAAAGAAAGGGGGCAAAGCTTTTGAAAATTTGTACTGTTTTACTCCTGACAAATATACTCTAAACTAAGCCTAAACTGGGGACACTCTAGGCTTTTTATTTACCATTCCACTCCTCCCCTTTATTTTTAGCACAGATAATTAAGAGTCGCCCATCATTCTTAAGATAGCCATATAACCTGTTGACCTATTACTCACCTGCCAGGTAATAAAGTTGTGGTCTGGAGGTCACAGCCTCCAGATCCTTCCTTGGCCTCTTCTCGCTGAGCTGGTGTGTCCCTCTCTTCAGGGATATGACTTGGTCAGGCTCCTTTCTTTACCCCAAAAATGTCAAACCTGCCTCCCTCTAGTTACTAACTGATCATCAGAAAAGAACATCTGAGTCTCGGGTATTTTCCAGCAAGCTCACCTCAAACTCTTTATCACAGCTTAATTTTCAATGATAGCATTCACTTCATGTGTTAATTAGGACAGGAAATAGGATATATGCCAATATCACAGTAGAAATGGAAACGTTTGCCTTTTGGAAATACCACCTTGGTTTATAAGGTGAATGTTTACCACACATTTTCTTCCATTTTTACCACTGGGAAGCTGTTTTCTAAAGGCTACCCAGAAAAACCAAAGATATGGGTTCTGTTCACTAATTGAAGGAAAGTTGCAAAGAAAAGTAACTATTGGTCAGGCCTCCTGTTTGCAAACACTGGAAACTAACCCTGGCTCACTTAAGCAACGGGGATTTTAAAAAGGATGCTGGGCATTCATTTAAGAAACCTGGAGGGTCAAGCCTGGCACCAAGCACACAGAAACAGCTCCCAAAATCACAGGCCACGACTTCCACCTCCCCCCAGTGTCGTGGATCCTGCAGATGGCACCACTGCCAGATGCCACCAACACTGGGCACCAGCGTGGTCCCCCACAGCCTTTAGGAGCAGGATGCAGTGGCCATCACTGTCATCACTTTCACAGGAATATAATCTGGACAGTTCCTTCTTCTCTTTGTCAGCTTTTCACCCAAATCCGGGGAGAAGTCTATGATTGGTGGAACTTTCAGGTCATGTGCTCATAGCCTAAGTGCAAGGAGGTCTGGAAAGTGATTCTCTGGCACGTCCAGTGTTATAGTGAGAAGCAGTATCTGCCTCATAAAGTGGGAAAGCCCCAAATGTTGGAAAGGATGGGTTCTGAGTTGCCTAAAAGGTCAATTGATCTTTGCAAAATGAATGTGAAATGTCGCTTGAATATGGGACATAGTAGTAGACATAGGAAATCTTGTGAGTCAAAGCCTCCTGAGGATGGTGATTCTATTTTCTAGTCCTGCTAAAACTGCCAGCACAGAGATGAGGACAAAACAGAAGTTTCCACTTCTTCACAAGGAAGCCTAGCGCTTCGTATTTCCTAACTTAGCTCACTGTTTTCATTCTTGCTCCTTCCTTTTGCATCCAGTGATATTTTCACCAAGGACTGTGGCAAATGAACGTGCCCAGGTTTGGGGCTGTGTTCTGAATACACTACAGCTAAGGAAGCGTCAAGGAGACATGACAGCTCCAGGAGAAGAAACTAAAACCTTATATCACAATGGAGTATTATTTACTACAGATCAAAGGCTGTTTCAAGCACTGCTTGGTAATAGTTATGGTTCCTAAATGTAAATCCCTGATGCTGCTTTTCTCATCATGGTTTAAGTAGGTTCTCCTGGTTACTAGGGAATAAATTCTGTGTCTATCTAATAGTTTCTATTAACTCCAAAGCTCCCAGTTATCTACCATGCATTGGGCAGGCACTTGATAAATACTTGTTGACTTGTTTGTGTCACTTTATTCTCAAGAGGTCAACAGGAATGATCCAAGACTACTCACTTTGGGAAAACATGCCTTCTGTCTCGCCTCATGGATATTTGCCATCTTGCCTTTTTGATATTTGCCCAGCTATGGCAGATTATATTAACTAATAATGAATCTATTGAATACTTTGTGAATGATTGACTCATTAACTAATTTCTATCTGAAATCAGAGGCAGAATTGTATTTTAAGACACTATATTAATACCATGTTTAATATAGTTTTAAAACCACGGAAAGTGATTAACTCATTTTTGGTCAACCCAGAATGCAAGTGCACAAAATAAATGTGCTGAATGTCTGACTTCTGCTATCACCTTCCCCGAACAGGTACAAGGTTCCTTGTCACCCAGGCAATAGATAAGGAAGGGAGACGGATAAAAGCTAGACCTTGCATATAGAAAATGCAAAGAGAGGCAGGATGAGGTCAGATTCAGAAGGGTCAGCAGAGGAGGGGATTAGCCTGTGAGTACAGAATAAGGAGCCTGAGACCAGGACACAAGCCAGGAGAGAGGACATAAGGAGACAAGATTATGCAGAAACAGAGTGTGTTCATTTAGAAAAGGGAGAGAGAAAGAAGAGAATCCCATATCATGGCCTAGCCCAGTGGTTCTCAAACTTGGAATCACCTGGAAACCTAATAAAAGGCTGGTTCAGGCTCCTGGAAGTAGGACAGGGCCTGGACCTCTGTATTTTTTACCAAGTTCTCCAGGAAATTCTGATTCCCACCAAAATGTGAGAACCACAGGCCTAGGGCAGCTAACAGAGGAAAAGAGTAGACTAAAATATTGTAATGACTTGTATAAGTGAGAAATAATATTCCGTTAAGACAATCTTTATGCTTACTTCACTAAATGCATTTTAAGGTAATTACCTCCTCTGATACAGGTCTTTTGATGTGAAAAGCAAAAACCCTTCCCCCTAAATGGGGGTTGGAACAGGCATTAGATCTTATATGTGATGCCATCCCCATATTGTCAGAGCCTTGGTGGTTATGTTTCCTTAGTTGTCAGGTGGTCGTTTGTCTCAGTTCTTCACTTCATTTGCTCCTCAGCTAGGTATTGAGCCACTGAAGACTTCTATACACAAGCTACTGGGAACACCAGAGCCCTGAGCGAGCTGCTACCAATGGCAGGTCGCAGTGCTGTGCTGTCCAAGAACAGGGCTTGTGCACACAGCCATTTCTCATGTCGCTGCAGTTCTCTTCCTTAGCCTGTGCCTCTCTCCAGCTAATTCATTTACACGGTCCTAGTTCTATCTAATTTCTGACTGGCAAAATTAATTCATTAATTAACGAGTTAATTACAAATAAAAATCAAACCAAACAAAACATTAGAAAATGTATCTCCAACACATGGCATTCCTGCTTAGGAAATGCGTTTTATTTCCTTCTCTGATCTTGGTTGACACACAGCCAGGAGATCTTCCTTAGATTCCTATGCCCTTTTGCTGAGTACAGCAGCTTTGTAAAAGAAAAGGACTTCCTGACTTTGATGGTTTAACAGCAATCCAGGTGCCTCTGTGCATGCGGAGGTGTCTGTAAATGAAGAGTTGTGTTAGGTGTTATACCAATAAATTGTGAACACTGAATCTGAAATACTGTTATTCTAGGTAAATTGGGAGTCTTGCCCATAATTGACATGGTCATTGATTCTAGCAGCCAAAACTTTTTTTGTTTCATGCAAAGAGGAATCTTAAAATTTTGCACTCCCCCTGTCCTTTAAGACAACTGACCTTTCTGATCATATGCCTGTTGAGCCCTGAATCTCAGCAGAGTTGCACCCAACACCTACTCTCCAGTTCACTGGAATCACTCGGGACAGCTAACAAAAGGATAATGATGGACAATGCCCATTCCAAAAAACAGAGAGTATCTGTAACTACAAGTAAGACAGTTCCATTCATCTGCCGCATGGGATCTAAGCCCCCTCTCAATCAGAAACAGAGTGGGCATCACCATCACAAAATCCTCAAGACTGGGAAAAGAACAAACATAAGGGGCAAATGCAACTATGAACTAAAGTAGACTTAATATTACTCTAGCAATGGAAAAACTTGTATCATTGATATAAAGGCAGTGGCCACCAGAGTTTCTGAGGGGAGGGAGAGGGAAGAATAGGTGTAATATGGGGGCAATTTTGGGACTTTGGAATTGTCTTGCATGACATTGCAATGACAGATACAGGCCATTATACATTTTGTAAAACCTATAAAATTGTGTGGTGCAAAGTGTAAACTATAATGTAAACTATAGACCATGGTTAGTAACAATTGTAACAAATGTACCACGCCAATGAAAGATGTTGTTAATGGGGGAAAGTGTGGGAGGGGAAGAGGGTGAGGTATATGGGAATCCCCTATATTTTGACGTAACATTTATGTAATAGAAAGCAAAACTACAATGAGATATTATTTTACACCTATTAGACTGACCGCTATTAAAAAGTCTGAAAACTGTAAATGTTGGAGAGGATGTGGAGAGATAGGAATGCTTATTCACTCTTTGTGGGAATGTAGAATGGTACAGCCACTGTGGAGGCCTGTTTGGCAGTTCCTAAGGAGCTGAATATAGACTTGCCACGGAACCCAGCAATACCATTACTAGGTATATACCCAGAAGAACTGAGAGCGGTGACACGAACAGACATCTGCACACCTATGTTCATAGAGGCATTATTCAGAATTGCCAAAAGTTGGAAACAACCCAGGTGTCCATCAATTGATGAAAGGGATAAACAAATTGTGGTGTATACACATGATGGAATATTATGCAGCTGTAAGAAGAAATGAAGTTGTGAAGCATATGAGAACATGGATGAACCTGGAGGACATTATGTTGAGTGAAGCAAGCCAGACACAAAAGAGCAAATACTGTTTGTGCTATTATGAACTAAGTATATTGTGCAAACTCATGGAGTTAATAACTAGAATATATGTCACCAGAAAATAGGAGGGTAGAGAATGTAAAACTGAGGCTTAATCTGTGCAGAATTGGTAAAAGGTTGTTTGTAAATCTCTGGAAATGACTAGAAATGGTGAACGCATATTGTGTTTGTAACTAGCAGAGCTATTATATGGGTGTGACAGTGGTTGAAAGGTAAAGTCTAAGGTCATTTGTATTACTAGAAGGAAAGCTAAAAAATGTGACATAGGACTATAAAAGATAGTAAAACCACATGTAAAATACGAATATGGGGGATATTGCATATATAAGATTGTTTTTACAAAATATAAATACAAATATACTAGAGAGAAGGAAAAAGAATAACAGCCATGCACAGCAGGGGAAGCACAGAGAGATTGAGAGGTGATGACTTTTGTTTGTTTTTTGTTTATTGTTATTATTGGAATAATAAAAGTGCTCTAAGAATGACTGAAGTGATGAATGCACAAATATGTGATAACACTGAATACCATTTATTTTATACTTTGTATGGATTTATGCTTTATTAATATATATCAATAAAATTGACTTGTTTAAAAAAATTAAAAATTAAAAAATTAAATTAAAAAAAGACAACTGACATTTTAACAGAACATATCTGAAACATCTATTAAGTGCTTGATGCATTCATTCAAACTTGATTGAGTCACTGCACTAGGCCCTGGAAGTTCAAAGACAAAAAAAAGACATGTCTCTATGCCCCAAAAGCTAACAATCCAGTAGAAAAGTTAGACGTGTGTATTTGTGATTGAAAAATAGACTGGCTCACCCCTACTGAATAACCTGAGGGATGTCTCTAGAATCCCATGATATTGTGACACTCTTCTGTGAGTCTCTTTTTCCAAATCTGTTTTTACTACTTGCTTTTTTTTTTTTTTCTATTCATGTCAAAGTTAAGTCTTTTAAGGGTCCTTTAGAAAGTTTTCCCAAAAGCATTTTAGTTTTATGATCAAAATTCCTAAGAGTGATGGCGTTTTTCCTAAAGTGCTAGAGATATCTAGTTCTAGACACTTCAAAATCCAGAGAATTCAAAACCTCCCTGGGGATTTAAAATGATTATAGGGACGAAACCGCATGGCGTTGAAGCGACCACGGCTGTCTTTCTTTACAGAGAGAAGACACATTGAAAGGAAATAAGACACACTTTCAGGCAAACAGGACTGAGGCTGAATTTCAACCCTATGTTTTCTGGCTCTCTGACACGTAAAAATACACACTTATTGACCTAATTAGATCCCTGCTAAACGACCCAGGTCACACAGAGCCTGCCCCAAAAGAGGCATGAGCAATGTCTCTTGCCCACCTTCTCACTAGTGACGCACCCCTTGCCCTTCTCTTGGCACACACGTTTGATATGTTTCTCTCCTCTTTAGTGCTTCCACCATGGAGATGAGCACGTGAAAACATACAGGATACGTTAATTAGTAAGATCTCCTTGGGAGGAGGGAGAGATTATTTGCAAAATAAAGGCTCCTTCATTATCTGTTGATTTCAGTTTTCCAAATTCCCACTTACCTTCTCATGTGTCAACTAAAACTGTTAAAGGTCACTGGCTATGGACATACTGTACATCATGATAACAGTCCAAGTGCCCAGTGAGCAATGGGACTAAAGTCCTTCCAGGTTAGGGTCCTTGGGAACCCATGAACTAGTCCTAATAATTTATAAATTATTATAAATTATAATAATACATGATAAGTTGACCCATGATAAGGCTAAAAAAAGCATCAAATTTAATTGTGTCTGGTAAGAAAGAGATCAGCTTATTAAGCCAACATCAATTACCTTACGCTGGTCAGAAATTCTGAGTGGCACTTATGGTACGGATGCATAACTAAAAGTAATAGGAAAACAAATAACTTTAACAACAGCAGTGCCAAAGACGCTATTTCAAAATAAGGGGTGAGGGAAAGAAAAAATAAAGGAAGTCTATTATTTTGGTGGCAAAATTTGGTAAGACAGTCTATCTTGTTTATGAAGCAGTAGTGAGAATTTTACTAAGCCATAACACTTTCTCAGCAGCACGCCTCACTGCCAACATCACATCTCCAAAGGAAGGGTCCTGTGGCCTTTAATTCCTTGGCAGAGCCCTGCACCCCGTTTTTGTGAGCAGCAGGCAGCTTCTGTGCCTCTAAATGGCTAAATCACCAGCCACCAATTGCTCAAACAACTGTTGATCAATAAGGAGAACTGAAAGAGTGAATGTATTTTCTAACTTAAATTGCATTCTTGTGTTTTCCAAAGCTGTATAATTTATAATTAAAAAAAAAAAAACCAATTAGTAAAACTCACTCATTGTAATACATTCACAGAATACCTCAAGAGCTCCAGTTGGTAATGAAAGGCATTGCCCTAAAGCATTCTAAGGTCTGCTAACGTCCAAATAACCGATTGTAAGCCAAGCTGATTATCACAACAAACCTGTTTTAATTAATTTTATTTATTTATGTGCCTCCCTTAATTGCATTTCCATTAGATGCCTTACACTTTCCTAACAGCGTATAGTAAGATAAAATATGTCTGTCTGCCAAGAACAAACTCTTGCTGGACAATTGCTGAAGGTCTTCTCCTACCAAGATAAACACTAGACGCCACATCCTGTTGGTGCGATGGGTTCCTGACTTGCCTGGCCAATGGTCTCATCTCTCTGAAGAAAGGGTGAATGGGGAGACACGGAAGCTCTGGGTCTGACTGTGTTTAACAAGGAGAAGCTGGTGGAGAGTGGGAGGCCACCACGAAGACGGCCACACTTCCTCTTAGGGCATCTCCCAGGCAGCGTCGGGAAGGCCAGCGCTTCAAGAAATCAGATTTCAATAAGACGAGCTGGGTAGCATTCCTCAGACAGAAACTCTGAGAAGGGACATGGCCCAAGAGGGAAAGAAGGGCTACGGATAAAGAATTCTGACAACACAGTGTCAACTAATCCCGCTGAGGAAGAAAAAGGAGAAGACGTGGCAATCAAATACAGGTTAGCAGCAGACAGATGTCAGGGAACTGAAAGAACAGTGTCAGGCAGGCTGAAAGCCAGGAATGAGACAACGCTTCTAAAATGCCAACAATAAACAAAAAGGGCTTTTTAAAGTTTGTTTGAGCCAAACGAAGAAAATACAAAGAAGAGCTACACGACTTGGGCCGCTGAGAGCGAAGAAATGGCAGACAGTCCAACATATCACTTCCTGTTTCGTGTGTATCTTCTGTCAAGGGAAATGCTGACAAGACCAGAAAGGCTAGACTGAAGCTTAGAAGGGAGAATCATGTTCAAGAAGGCCAGCGGCCTTATCAAATGAGACCAGTGCTCCTGACCACGTGAATCCCATCCCAGGCTTCTGAAAGAAATCACAAAGTGATGGGGTTGAGCCTAGTTGGAATTTGCACTGAGGAAAAGGAAAGGCACCAGAATGTACAGATGAGCTAATATTGACTTAATACACTTAAAAGGTGAGTTTCATTTATTAAATTCCTTTAAATTTTGTGTTGATTCTGGCCATGATAGGAATTTAGAAAACAAAACAGGATCAGTATGAAGTCGGCCTGGATTTGTGATGAAGTCAAGCCAGACCTAACTCATTTTCTCTCTTGATAAAATTACTGGACTGGGAGACAGGATAAATGCTGTGGATATATGTGTCTGCATTTCAGCAAGACATTTGATAGGCTCTCTCATTTGACCCTTGCAGAGAATATTTCCCAAATTGGTGTCTGAAAAGAACAGACTTCCATAGGATATCCATAGGCATGCAAGGGGGGAAAGTGGGGTTGGAGTTTATACACAAATGTATTTAGAAAACTTGGGTTAAACAAGATTTTTCAAAAAATTTAATTGCAGGATTTTGAAGTCTTCGAGATATATATAGATATATATATAGATATATATAGATACCTCATACATTTTGACCCTCCAAGAAGAGAATGTAGAGGACAGCCTCTTCAAAAGATTTTTTAATGTGGCACCCATTTGTGTTTATGCACATCTGTTGACATCTTCCTAAAACAAAATTTGGGAACTGCTTCTTTGGGACAAGAAATATGTACTGAATAAAATGCACAATTAGAAAGTGTCCTGATTATTGCATCAACCATACCCACACCCAGCGTGTTGACCTGAAGACAGGTCTCCAGTGGAGTGACACAGGGCTCTTCCCTTAATGCTACCCTTAACATCATCATCTTTAACTTGTTTGAAGAATTGGGTGGCACTTTTAAAAACTATGGCTACTACTGAATCAGAAGGGGAAATCAATATGTCACCTGTCAGAATCAGCCAGATGCAACCATGAGTAGATTCTAACATGTAAAGTTCTACATGTGGTGGGGGAAAAGGTACAAATGCAAAATGGGGGTAGGTTAAAGGAGGAGAAAAGCTAATGACAGCATATATGAAAATGACTTCATATTTTGGCAAAAGCTTCATTATCAATCAACAGTGCAATGCAGCTGCCAAAAATCATAATATGCTCTTAGATGTTAATAGAATTATAGAATCCATGACAATGGAAGCAATAGGCTACATCTACTCTGCTCTGGGCCCCAATATCTGGGAATTGTGTTCTGTTTTAGGTGCCATGCTTTAAAGAGACATGACCAAGCTGGAGAGGGTCCAAAGGAGAATGACCGGTAGGGTAGCAGAACATGAAATCATGTCATACAGCATTGGAAAATGTGGCAGAAGCTAGGTCTGCTTAGTCTCCAAATATTTGGAGAACTCTCCTATGAAAAGAGCAATAAACTTCTACAGGACAGAACTGGATGGAATGAGTGAAGCCTCCAGGAAATCCAGTTTTCCCTGAGCCTATTTTCACAATCAGGATGGTTCAAAAACGGCCGTCTCTGACATTTGAGAATTCTCTCTTGTTGGTTGTGTTCAAACAAAGGTTTCATAAATGTTTAATGGACATGTAGTAGAAGGGACTCGGATGGGGGAAGGAATGGACTATGGAGTTTGGGGGGATCTTTGTAATCTTGAGATTTATTCTTTGGGCTGAGGACACAGGCATGGCGATCCTCACTTGACAGGCCAGAGTTGTGAGAGACAGTGAAGAAATCAGAACCCCAAGGAGAGCCAGTCCACTAGAACAAAATTAAAGGGCCACATAGATCCTTAGGTCCTAGTTTCCTGGCCTTGGTCTTGGACCTGAAGGCAGCCAGGCAACTCTGGAAGCAGTAGGCTTTCTTTCAGGCAGTGTCACCAGATGTTAAACCTCACCTGAGAGTTTGGGTTTGAGGATCTCAATTTACCTGCTGCAGCCACCAGAACTCACCCAGCAACTGGAACAAAACTGAGCTTCAGCAGGGAGGTGGGTTGGGGGAGGTGTCTGATTCTTCCAGCGGTGAGAAGGGCAGCAGAGGCTGGAATACATCCATTACTTCCATTACATCCATCTTGGACCTATAATTTTTATCTTTAAAGAATGTTATCTCCAATGCTACAATTTTGGATTAAACAGTAGTAGTGGCTTTTTTATTTCAACTTAGACTTAAAATAGAAGAAATGGCCCCTATATGGATACAAAATGAATTTCCATATGAATTATTTTTTTAAAAATCATGGACCACCTGAACTATAAAAGGAAGTGAGCAAATTGAATTTCTCAGAGTGGCTACACTATGGAGAACTATATTAAATTTCAAAATAATGAAAAGGTGGATTGACTAACATATAAAACAAGAAAAACAATAATAGCAAAAGTAGTAAGTAATAATAATAGCAAACACAATGTGCCAGGTACTTTTCTATGCAGTATATATGTGATAAATGCATTTTATTCTCACAACAACCCTGAGGTAGCTATTATTACTATCCCTATTTTTACAGAGAGAAAACTGAGACACACAAATGGAAAAATAAACAAAGGGCAATATACCTAAGCAGAAAATACATAAAACACAAATTCAAGATTGGGCACATATCGAAAATTTTAAAAAAAAGAAAAGAATTTAGAACCCAGTGATACTCGGGGTATAGGAAAACAAACATGTCATATACTGGCAGTGGAAGTATAAACTGGTATAACATTTCTGGAAGGGAATTTGGCAATATGTAGTTTTAAAAGCCTTAAATAGATTCATTCCCTTCTCCAATCCAGTAATTCCACTTCTGGATCTTTTCTTAAAGAAAATAAGGATGTGAACAAAGATTTCACCACAAGAATATGCGTGATGCCATTGCTTGTAATGGGAAACAAATTGTTTCAGCAAATTGTAATACCAAGAAATACTAAAATACAAGGCACTCTTGTATTTTAAATTGATGCAGTACATATATACACACACATGCAAAGGCATTCCCAATATTTTATGAGTGAAATAAAAAGCAAATTTCTTCTGAAAAAAAATCTGTAAATATATGTATCAAAATATAAGTGGTAGCTTACCTGAATGGTGGGATTACCAGTCAATATTATTTTCTTCCTTTGAATTCTTCCTGTATTTTCTGAAATTTTATAGGGAGCCCGTTACATGAAAAGTGGTAAAACACTGGGGTTCAGAGTGAGCTCTGGAGCCAACCTAACTGTGGTTCAAATGCCAGCTCTACTCTTACTTACTGGTGACCTTGGTTAGTCTAGATTTACTCATCCATAAAATGAGGATAAAAATAAATTCATGTCTTAGGGTTGACATGAGAATTAAATGAGTTAATTTAGGTAAAGCACTGAGAACATAGCCTGAACCCTGGTAGACATCAATAAGAAAGAGCAACTATTATTGTTGATTATAATATTAAATTCCTAATAACAAAATTAATCATCAGCCATGTAGCATTTTTAGAAAAGAGAGTCTGCAACTTTCAGCCTTTGCATTTATGAATTTCTATAGATAAGTACAAAGCCATACCCACTTCAAAAAAAAAAGTCACCTTTGCCATCACCAAGAGATGGCCTAGGCAGTCACACACAAATTTAGTCTCAGGCAGCACCTGTTTGTTTTGTCTGCGTCTGGTTTTGAGGTATGTTATAGTTATGTAGCTATTATTAGCCGCAATATGTCCAGTGAATAAGCAGCAAAAGAGTTTAAAGTATTGTAAGAAGAGGCATATGATTCTGATGGAAATGAAAAGAGAAAAGTAAAAAAAGTTGCAGGGAGATGAAATGTTACATATACAGAGATGAGATGAACCGTTGGACCACACGAAAAATTCTTCAGGAAAAAGAGCAAATCGTGACAGATGAAAAATGCTGAACCTAGTCAACAGGCAGTGATCCGTAGCAATGAGGAGAAGTGAATAAGGACAAGGGACCAACTTTGAGGACATGGCCAGATGAGGAGCATTCAGACTGCAGCCTAACGGTAACTCATCTCAATCTGTTATTTGTTTGCAAACATAAATGGTAAGCATGGTGAATGTGATGCGGATGCAACCTTTGGTACAAACCATGAATGAGTTCAGCCGCCAAGGCCTTGTCTGGATCTGCCCAACTTCATAGGGAACTGAGAATGGTAATAGTTTCACTAACAAGTATTAAGTTTCACCCCCACACTACTTATGAGAGAATCAGGGAGGGAGTTTTTAACCAGCTCAACAGATTTGCAATGTATACGACACCAGTCTATTTTGGGCAAAGGTGCTTAAGACTGCATATTAGCAAGGAGAATAGCATGCCTTGTTTCAACTATTCAAATTTATATTTCATGGGAATGCACTTGGAAAACGCAAGCTTAAGCCCTTCCTAAGCAGATCACTCTGTCTTTGCTAACTGTTAATTAAAAAGCTAATCATAAAGCCTGTGTTGTACTTTTCATATTTAAAGTAGTTATAGTGTCATTCTGATTTATGTGCAAATGGACTTAGGAACAACTTTTTCCTAAGTCCAGGGGCTTCTGTACTTAGCCACAATGAGGTGCCCAGAAATCTTGAAAATAAGGAAAATAAAACCACAAGATGAACACATCGTGCATAGGTTGCCAAGCCACCTGAGAATAGTTCCTAGGTCAGCAAGTCTCAATTATAACCATACTAATTGTTTTAACACATCAAAAACAAAGAACAAATTAGGCAAAAAGGGATATTCATCCAAAATAAAAGCCTATAAATAGTAGTCATTGAGGCAAAGGCCAGCAGAGTCCATCCCAGCATTGTCCAGGAAAGAGACGATGAGGCTAAAGGATTTTGAGTATTCTGGTCCTGTTGGTAAGGCCAACTCTAATGGAAAGGTGAATGTATCTTATTATGTCAGGCTAATTCCACTAAGCATACATTTCATGTAACTCTTCTCTCTGTTTACTTGATCAACAAGCAACCTTCAGATTATGAATTGGCTTCCCATGTAGATATCCCTGGAGAGACATAATGTTGCATTGACAAAACCAATGATAAATATTCTGGTCTTTGCTACCATAATTTTACATTGTATATTATTAAGTTGGCTGGTTATTATTTTGCTTTCTGTCTAGCTTGACAGCAGGGAAAGCATACTGGTCCTTTGTTCATACCTGTAAAGCCATTTCTCAGGGGAATTTTTAAAATTGGCATTCTTATTTTTTGCATCAGTCTTGCTGAGCTTGGTTAATGTGAGTCAGCCCCTAAGAGCTGGATCCATTCTTCTCATACTGAAAGTGTAAGAGTGAACGTGACCTTGGGACTAGGTAACCAAGGCCATCCTGCGCAATCCCTGCTGACCTCCCCTGGTTTTGATACCCTGGCATTGCTGTGGGCATAGGCAAGCATTGGGCCTTTCTACAAGGAGCAAATCAAGAATTCTCTCTGTACTCGATGGTGTTCATTTCAAGCTCCACTAAAAGACTTATATACTGGAGAGAAACCAGAGGAGGGCAATAAATATGAATTTCTGATTAACTAGATGTTTTAATCCTGGAAAACACAAGGCTGAGGAGAACAGGTAAGAAATGTTCAGAACTATGTGACTGCAGAAAAGAGTGCCCCTAACCATAGCTGAGAAAAGGCTGTATATTCCCACTGCTACCTTTTGTAAATGTGGGGCACTCTTTAGCAGTGGTTTAGGAACCTTGGGAATATGAGTAAATTTATCATGATTCCCTGCCCAAAATCCAAGTGTTACTGGTTGTCCATGATTGCTATTGAACATATAGAAGTTACTGTGCCAAAATTTTATCAAATGCTATCATTCACTCTGAATTCACTATGGAAAGTTTACAATAAGTGGCTGTGCTCGGTAATTTGAATGACTTAATCTAGACATGGAGACCTTTCATCTGTTTATCTGATTCCTTGAGACACCGTTTTCGGGTATGTTAACTAACAAGAAGAACTGACCCTCTCACTAAGTCAGATTTTTTCATGGTAGGATTACAAGTCATACAAAAGCTCAAGAGATTCACAGAAAGGAAGTAGTTAAATGATAAAAATGTGAAATGTTATGCAGCAAGCTGTGTACAATTAACTAGAATTCAAATATACACCTTGTTCCATTCCAAGCCATTTATCAGATAAAAATAGTCTGCTACAAGAATGTCATGATTAATGAGGTGAGACTCCAGCTAATTACTGTTTCCTCCAGAAGTAATTAGGTTGGCATTGCTAATCAAGATGAATGAACACTCTGACCCGCTTTTTTAAATGTAAAACTATGAGCCGCTCCCGCAATAACATCATTTAGTTCAGGCAGTGTAGTCTTTATTAGGCTTGTAGTTTGATTAAATTCTTTTGTTACACCAGGCTTTCCACACATGAACAGATGAATGCTGTGATGTTCAAAGAGTTTTTCACCCTTAATTAAAGACTGAAAAGGCTTGTTCAATTCGCAGGGCATACATAGGACAGCTCTAAATTGATAGCTTTTAAGTAGAGAATAACGGAAGGAGTCTTAGGGCTGCCCAGCTGTGCGAGGTTTCCTCCTCCTACTGTAATTCCACTTATTGCAGTCGAGAAATGAATGCGAAATACTTTTACTGTATTCTATTAAACAACTTTTTCATTTCATCACAGCCTCTTTTAAGGAACACCATGCGTATATCTTTACTTACTTATTTTTCAATGCAGTGACTGTCAGGGGAAAGGAGGGTAGTGGATTCAATAACATTAACAGAACAAACTGCAGTGCGGGGCGCAGGGCTTTGTGAATGCCGGCAGAGCCGGTGCTGCTGATTCCTGCAGCTGGCGTGAGAGCAATGAACATTTCAAACTAAAGGTTATGGTTAAGTAACAAATATTTTCCCAAGATGTGATTATATTTCATTTTCTTTAGAGCAAAGGGGCTAAATTTATATCAGATAAACTTTTACCAGAAACAGCAATGTCTTTACCCCCAAATTATTTAGCTGGAGGTTTGCCTCGTGTCTTGGTGGCCTCATCACCTTCACACACTTTTCCTTATTCCTCATTTTCCTTATTCCTTCACCAATTTCCATTTATTTTCTGATTCCTAATGTTTTTCCATAGTTATTCCAAAAGGGTGGGATTATCCTCTCCACTCTTCCTCTGCCAGTTGGTTTACATTTCCCCGTGCCAGGTTGGGAAATCCTATTTTTATATCTCTACTTAATTATATTCCCAGTCTAGAATGTGCTGTCTCCTCTTTGATTGACATGTTTGGACCTCCCGCTGCTTTGTTTTTCTCTGCAATTTTGTATACAGGAGGATAAAATAATCTTAAATTTTGACACCTTGTCTAGGTTTCAGAGTCAGAGTTTCTTTTTCGGGGGTTTTTCCTTGTTGTAGAATGTCACAAATGGCTTTTAGCATGAGTGATTTCCATTTTAAAATTTCTGTCTTCATTTGGAAAGACGGGAATAGGCTGACCTCCAGGCCCTACCCTGTCTGTGCTCCTGAACTCCTTTTCAGGGGAGCAGAAGCCAGCTATTCTGCGTCCCCTGCCTGGCGGCAGACAGGGAGGTGGAGAGCGGGCTACAGTGATGCACAAAGCCCCATTGTTCACACGGAAAGCCCAGACGCTAATGCCTGCAGCACCAGGTTAGGTAGACGTGTCAGGACATGCCCCGCTGCTCCAGGGTAATTGTCAGGGTGTCATTATACACGACACTTCATTCTCTTTCCTAATTTTCCAGTTGGGTTTTGAATTTGTCATAGTTCCGTGTCATTTACTTTACTCCATCATTATTCTACACCAGGCTGCCTTTCTTAAATGCAGCTCCCCTCCGTCTACGGGCGGCGTTAGATTTTGTCCTAGGATGTTGTATTAAATAGCTCCCAAGCTTTTTTAGACTTGTCTCTCGGGTTCTCTCTTTTCCTTGTGCCTGTCTGTTTAGCACAAGGACAGCTCCTGTTCTGCCTGATAAACCCAAGCTGGTATCTTGTGCTTTCTGCCATGTGTTATTTAATTAAAACATGTAGTTCTTTCTTGATCTTCTAAATAGTTCTGGCACCATAATAGTTGCTGAGACTCGGGGCAGTGATAGAACTTAACAAGAGTTCTTGACCTTGATCTAGACTTTCGCAGTTCTGTGATTTTTATAATTTGTTTTGTTGTGCAATCTTGACTCCCTGGTGAGAATTAAGGATAAGTTCTTTGAGTTCAGGTGCAGTGCTATGTACTTCTCATATATATTTCTAAGGCTATATTACATACAAGAAATTCTTATTGGACTGGATTATACCTCATTAAAAAAAAAAACAGATCTCAGAAGAAATTTTCTATAAGTCGTAAAGAAAATAATATCTTCAAGCTGGATTCCATTACTGAACTTTTGGCTGAGTTTATATAGCAAACATGAAGTTAAACATTAAACATTTAGCAGAATATCCATTAATAAAGTAATTCACCAAATTATCCTCCTTTCTTTATTCTTTTCTTAAGCAGCGGTATATTTAATTTCATTTCTCAGATTCCCTCTAACTCTACTCTTGACCAGTTTGTTTTGAAGATATTGTGGGGAAAATAAAAGTTAATTTAATTCTTCCTAGTCCCCTTCTCTAGCTCCCTGTTCATGTCTTTTCCAAATGAGAGCCCCTTTGTTGCTAACTCAGGACTGCATCTTTGGTGATTTGATTTCCTAATTATAAAGCAAGACTTTTTTCAAACTGGCTTTTACTGAATTTATGAGTATTGTAAAAGCATTCACTAAATAATAGCAGCTGAGCCTGAAAACCGTGACCTCTAGGAAGGAGCAGGGAAGGAAATTTTCATCAGACAGCAGTGATAAGTTCAGAAAGTCTGAATCTCTTGGTCTCACATGCTTATTGTAGGGGTGGACTAAGGATAGACAAACGGTGGTTCCTTCAGTAAAACAGGAGAGTGAGGAAGCCAGGACCTTATACAAAACCCTACTGGGGCCAAGACATGAACTGAGCTAACAGCAGAAGACCCAGCAGACAGACAAGGAAAATGCTCAGGAGGGGCAAATTCTGCCTTGATTTGGACAACCATGAGCACTAGGGTTGCAATAGACGGTAGCAAGGCCCAGCACAGCAACATGGAAGCCAAGGACAATTGATATTCGGAAATTTTAAGAGCAATCATTTCTAATCTAAGACCATCTATACATTTAAATTGCAGGGCTGCAGCCACTTGGAAATCAGACCAAGAAGAGCAAGGTGAGGTTATCAGGACCTTATCAACTTGCTAAGGTTCAAAAACAGAACCCCAGAAACTTGGGAAGAGGTTGTAAGAGAAGAGAAATCAAAGCATTATCCCAGCCCTGGGAACTAGAGTGCACAGAAGAAAGAAAACTATGGCATGTAGGGCTAACCCATGGCCATCTGGACTGCAGAGGCATAACCATCCATTTGACAAATGTTTAATAAGTGCCCACAATGTGTACTGCATAAACGAGGGTTTATAGAGTTTACAGATGAGTGGAGAAATGGCTAAAAGTCACTAGCTATAATAAAGTATGATAAATTCTATAATGGAAAAATAGCAGGAGCTCCTATTCTGATCCGAGGTGAGGAGGGGCAAAAACTTCCTGGCGAAACTGATGTTTAAACATAGGTCAGATACAGAAGCTTATCTGCTGCAAAGGAGACTCTGAGAGCAGTGAGAAGAACCCATGCTCATCACCAGAACATCCACAGCCACACCTACTAGATCCATGAAAGAGATATATGCATAGAGGAAGTCAGGAAAGTAAGCATTATTTATTCCTAGCTAGGGATTTTTTTTGGTCCTAAACCATTATGTGGAAACCTTGACCCTACAGAATGTATGTGGGCCAAGGGGAATGCTTTCTTTTTGTATGATAAGCAATCTAAGCAATCCAGACTAACATTAACCAAAGTATGTTCCATGGATCACTAGTCCCATAGCATAATCCATGTAAAATGCGATTATACAATCAAGTGCCTTTGGAAAAGTTTGTATACTATTGCCACCTCTTGAAGAATCAAAAATCACACTAGTAAATTTAAGGCACTAATATTTTCCCTTAAGAAGTGTATTTCAATTTAATGACCATGTTATTTCCCAAACTTACTTAACCATGGAACACATTTTTATATAATTCTTATGAATATTTTTTGGAATTTGTGTTCTATACATCATTCTTCAGGAACTAGTGGTCTGGACCACAAATAACCAAACTTGTTCTGTAAAGAGCCAAATAGTAAATATTTGTAGACTGTATGATTTCTGTTGCAACTGATCAACTCTACCCTTTAAGTGCAAAAGCAGTCATAGACAATATATAAACGAATGGGCATAACTGTGTTCCAATAAAACTTTATTTACAAAAACAGGTGTCAGCCCAGTTTGGCTCATGGACTTTTGTTTGCTGAACCCTGGCATAGACAATGACTCGTTACCATAGGCGCCAGACCAGAGTTGGCCCTTAGGCAAAGAGTGGTGTGCCGGTAGGGTAGAGGTAGCCAACCTAAGTGGAGACAATCTTAACATCTGTGTTACCCAAAAAGAAGAATCTAAAAAGAAGCATTCAAAGAGTAGAGGGGTAAGGAAGCACAAGAGAGACACCAAGAAAAAAACAGAAGGTTTTAATATACTGGCTGAACACGATGGTAGCTCCATCACTTAGTTCTATGGACTAATCATGTCCTTGGTCAGATCAGCACTTTCTTGGGTTCAGTGAGTGGGAAATGTTTGAGTTCCCTCATAGGCAACACATGGAAATAAAGTGATATTGAAAAAAAGAAAAGAATGTAAGAGCAAAGATTGATGATTGTCAAAGATAGCACTCTTCATTATCCCTGCTCCCTTGTCTTCAAATAACCAATAATCAGGGTCCACCCTAAATATAGGATGATAAGGCAGCTTTATACTTGTTGACATTTCTCCAGATCTGTTCCACCATCCAAAACTCCACCTTTGGAGATATAAGTGAGCAGCATAGTGAAGACAATGTTTTAATTAGTAAGGGCTGACAAGGAAATATACCAGAAATGGGTTGGCTTTTACAATGGGGAATTAGGTTGAAAGCTTATAGTTCAGAGGCCTTGAAAATGTGCAAATCAAGGCTTCATCAGGTGAGGCTTCCCCACGAAGACCAGCATGTGGCAGTGTCTCCCTTCTCCTCTGTGTCTTTTGCTTTAGCCTCTGGCTTCCTCTCTCCTGGATTCTGTTGATTTCAGCTTCATGCTTTCACGGCTTTCTCCCTGCTCGTCTCCCTGCAGAGGCTTTCTCTACGCCTCTGCAGCCTCTTTTCTCCAGGACTCCAGTAAGAGGATTAAGACCCACCCTGGGCTATCCATTACTGAAGTAATCTAATCAACTGGCCCTTACCTGAAATAATCTAATCAAACAGTCTCACCTACAATAGGTTCACACTCACAGGAAGGGATTAATTTAAGAACATAATTTTCTAGGGTCCACAAAAGACTCAAACTACCACAGATATTAAAACCAAACAGATCCAATGAAAATGACTGTTACCCAAAACAAGAGCAGCACTCTCCTCTTAGCTCATTAAAACAAATAAATTCAGCAGATTAGCAAATGATTTGGGGTCTCAATGGGATAAGATCAAAAGAAAACAAATTTCAGTGTGGTAGAAGCATGGCCATGGCCAATCTTGAGGACTGATGGTCAACGTGAGGGTGCCTACCTCATCACCACCTCTCTGCCCTCTCCTATACCCCACACCTGAACACGCCTTTTCTTTTTCTTCTTCAGTGGTTAATCCTTACATCCTAAACACATTTATTGGGAGGTGCCAAGTAGGGAAGAAAGCCAGAGAACAGCTTTTAAGAAAGGGTTAGTAAAGTGAAGAAAAAGTACGTAAGGGAGCCCTTTTAAAAGGGATTAAACATAGTTAAAGTAATCAGTAGCCTAAGTTCCCCAATAATGATGGACTGAGCTTAATGAATGCTGACACCTTATCACTCAAAAGGTTTTTCGTTGCTCACATGTTGAGGAGGCAATAAAGGAAATACCTTTTTTGGTTTAATACTGACCAAGTGAACATGTCTCCTAGGAATCCAGAAAAGACAAAGAAATGGATGCTAGCAATAATCAGATATGAACCGTCCCTGGCATCCTGCTAAACACCTGCAGTTGGGTTTACCGACACGTGGCAATATGGGCGAGTACACACCGTGGAGAACCATGGGATGTCTCAGTAAGGGTGTGTTAGAGGGTATTTTAGGATTTGGTCTTGTGATAGGTGCTTTAGGGGAGGGTTAAAGGAGGTGGGACTTTGCTCTGTATTAGACGTTTTCAGGAAGAAGAGGTAATTCTGTGACTGGATACCTTAATAATTCTTATCTAGAAGGTGGAAAGAACAAAGCAAGACTAAAGTTGTGATTGATAAAGAAGCAGCCATCCCTCACATTTGCCAGTATAAGGGATGTTTGGACATTTTGGGACAATGTTCTTGTTTTTGCCAGGATTTAGACATGATTAAGGAGAGGTCTTGTTTTTGTCTTGATTTATCACAGTCACAGAGTGGCCTTGCCATGTTGTTAGTATTCTGGGATATTGTTTATGGTCAACAGGAGAACACAAAGGCCAAGCTGTGATGTCAGGGGCTGCTTTTGTCTTTCTTAGTACAGCAGACATGAGGAATCAGATTTTAGAAGCCGTAGAAGGATGGAGGTGATTCAGTAGGCAGCAGGACTAAAAGGAAAATGATTTGAAAGCTGTGAGAAGTTCTGAAACATTAAAGTTAGGCAATACAAAGTCACGAAATCCCCAGTGAGGGAGAAAGGGAGGAGTCTTGAAAGACTCAAGGTGCTATCTTAGCGAAAGGGCGCTGCATCTCTCATCACTGTAGTGCTGAGGCTGCCGGAGTGATATGAACCACCTGTCAGTCTGTTTCCTGGAGAGGTGTCTGAGTAGTCCTGCTAGCTGACTGACATGTCCTACATAGCCAGAGGGAATTAAAAGCAATGAATTCCATACTTAGCACACAAATGCAGAGTCTGTATAACCACATGACTTCATAGTTACGATCTCAAAAAGAAAGGAATTCCACCTTTTATCTTTTTCTTGGAGTTAATGTAAGAATACTCTGAACCTCTAAGGTTTTGAAGCATTTTTGATAGAGATGGTCTAGTAAAGATGTTTTATCCATTTAGCATGTGTTTATTTTCTCTTATGTACTCTCAGAGGTGACTTTTTTGTCCAGTTCAGTGATATTACATCTGAAAAAAAAATCATTCATTAGCAAAAGGAGACGCAGTCTCAACCTAAAAAAGAAATCATAAGTATATCTTATTATTTTACACTGAGTTGAATATTTAAATTCTTAACACTTTTCCACATACAAAACACAAGTATCTTGAAGGTTCTTCACAATTGCATTATAGAGGAATTCAGTATGTCATAAGTGCTTTCTAAAGATTTGACATCGGACTGTGGTATCAAATGTAGGTTAATTTCTTTATAAACCCCATGATGGAAAGACTTAAAGATGAAATTGAGAAAAGTTTAAAGAAATTAGATTATCAGGTTCTGTTAAATTGTTATATGTATCTTGCTTAAGCTTTTGTTCATTAGTTTATATCCACCCAATTAAATAAAGCAAATTTAGATGAAAAAAATGTCATGGCACTAATGGAGCACTCAAGTGATCCAAGTTTTAAAGGGCTTCCACAAAAGATAAAGGAGAAACACACAAGCAACGCTGGCTGTGGGAGGACAGCACGAACCCAAGAGAAGAAACCGAACTGGCTGAAACCCAGTGCAATGGCCTCCGCTTACTGCAGAGGTTTTGCACTGGGAGGTAGCCTGGACTAAATTGCTTCAATATCTGTGAAAATACCAGCAGGAAACAGATGGAATGCTCAACCTGGTAACTGAGAAAAGATCAAGAAAGATACTCAAATCATTTAGGAAAGGAACAAGGAGTGGTGCAGTGCCCCCAGAACTAGTAACAGTAGCAAGCTAGTACTATCCCCAGCCTGAGGGGTCAGAGGAGGCAGTGACTGCTGGAACCAAAGAGAAACGGTATGGAGATGACTGCCGGTCAGGACCTTTGCCACACCTCAAAGACCCAGAAGTGAGGAATCCAGAGACATGGACACCCCAGCCTCACTTTTCTTCTTCCCTCCCACCTCCTCCCACTTCCACTGTCCAAATGGACCTCACTTGGCCAGTTGCTGGACACATCTCCCATTCTCCAGTCCTTGCTTCCTGATCCTATACAGGCAACCTGGACACTCTTCCCCCAGGAGACCTGGTTCTCCTAAAGCCAGAACAATGAAATACCACTTGACACTTATCAGAAAGTCAAAACTTAAAACGTAGGTAAATACAAAGTGCTGGCAAGAATGTGACAAAGCAGAGCTCCTTTGATCTGGTTGGGAGGGTGACAATGGGCACAGGCATTCTGGACAGCAATCCCGCAGTGTTAAGTGAATTTTGTATATGCCCTATGGCCCAGTGTACCACTCTTGGGTGCATATTCCTTGGAACGCTACAAAGATTTATAAGGCATCACAATCGAGAACGGTTTTTGCTGCATTATTTTTGGTAGCCCAGAGCTGGGGGTAACTCATCTGTTGTAGACTGGATTTTTGGTTCCAAAACATCATTCTTTTATGGCAATGTAATGCATCTACGTTTCTGCGAAGACCTCACGGTGGACTAAGTGTACTTCTCACTTGAATTTGAGTTAGACCATGTGAGTTATGTTCACACAAGAGCCTGTACCTGAGGATCCACAGCAGTTTTAGTTGTAATAGCCTTGTCTTATGGCATTGAACGTGACTTCCAATATCATGTTAAATGGTTGCAGTGATAATGTTCATCTTTGTCTTGTCCTTGATTTTAACGGAAATGTAAATACATTTCTCCAGTATGCTTCTTTCTAAAGGTTTTCAGTATATATCCTTTATCAAAATAAGGAAATACCTTCCATTCCTGGTTTTATAAGAATTTTTTAAAAATTCTGTGTCGATTTTGAAATGTCAAATGCTTTTTCTGCATTTATTGAGATAATAGTATATTTTTCTTCTTTTTTCCATTATTGTGGTAAATTATACTAATTGCTTTTCTGATATTAAATAATTCTGGCATTCCTTGAAACAATAATAGCAGTGTAGTTTTAATGCATTGTTGAATTAAAGTAACTAATACGTCAATTAGGATTTTTACAACTATGTTCGTATGATAGAGGGGCATATATGTTTGTTGTGTATGTGTGTGTACATCATGCAGCTTTAAAATCAAGATGATTCTAATTGAATAAAATGAATTGGGCAGATTTACATTATTTTCTAGTATGGAACAATAAGATACAGATTATCAGATCCTTAAAATTTTAGGAAACTTTATTTATAAAATTGTCTGGGTCAGAAGATTTTAGGAGAGAAGATGTATGATTTCTAATTCCATTTTCCACAATCATTAGTTATTTCCTTTTAAATTTTCTTCTAGTTCTGTCATTTTACACATTTTCAAAAATAGCATATAAATGTTCATATTTTTAAAATCTCATATCCACTTTCAAGTCCTCATTTTTATTTCTCATTTTAAATCTTTATTTTAGTTTTACCTTCTGTTTTTTTCCTTAATCAATCTTGCCAAAGACTTGTATACCTTTCTTTTAAGCTTTGGATTTCATCAATCTCAATTTTTTGTCCTTAATATCGTTGACTTCTGCCTTTATGCTTTTTTTTTTAGCTTCTTTTTTAGAATTATTTTAAAGAAACTTTAGATTACATAAATGTTACAGAAAAAATAGAGGAGATTCCCATATGCCCCACAACTCCTCACATACACACACACTTTCCCACATTAACAACATCCTTCATTAGTGTGGTACATTTATTACAATTGATGAACACACACTGAAGCATTGTGGATTATAGTTTACACTCTGTCTCATGCAATTTTCTAAGTTATGACAAAACATATAATGGCCTGTATCCGTCATTGCAATGTCATGCAGGACAATGCCAATGTCCCAAAAATGCCCCTATACACCTATTTTTCCCTCTCCCTCCCTTCAGAACCTCCAGTGGCCACAGCCTCCACATCAATGATAAAAGTTCTTCCACTGCTAGAATAACAATAAGTCTATGGTAAAATAACAATAAGTCTACAGTAGAATAATAGCAAGTCTACTTTAGTCCATTGTTCATTCTCCAATCTTGAGGATTTGGGGATGGTGATGCCCACTCTGCCTCTAATTGAGAGGGGGCTTAGATCCAATGGAGCAGACAGAACTATCTTGCTTGCAGTTGCAGACACTCTGTTCCTTGGGATGGTTGTTGTCCATTATCATCTCCTTGTTTGTTGTCCTGGGTGAGTCCAATGAACTGGACAGTAGGTATTGCAACTCTGCTGAGATTCAGGGCCCAGCTGGCACATGAACAGTCCAAAGATTTAGCCTCTTTATGCTATGCCTTTATACTTTTTATATTCTTCCTCTTTTCCTTTAGGTATTCTCTATTAGTATTTTTCACACTTCTTAAGCTGAATGTTTAACTCTTTTGTTTTTGTTTTCATTTTTGTTTTAAGGTACTGGAGCCTGGAGAATGAACCCGGGACCTTGTATGTAGGAAGCAGGCACTCAACCACTGAGCCACTTCGGTTTCCCCTGAGTTGGTTTTTTCTTTTGTTTTTGCTTGTTGTTTGTTTGTTTTTTTCAGGAGGCACCAGGAACCAAATCTGGGTCCTCCCATGTGGGAGACAAGTGCTCAACTGCTTGAGCCACATCTGCTCCCTCATAATAAAACTTCCTAGGGATAGGATATAGCTCAAGTGGTTGAGCACCTGCTTCCCATGTCCAAGGTCCTGGCTTTGATCCCTGGTATCTCCTAAAAACAAAACTAACAACAAAAACCAACTCTGGAGAGTGGATGTAGCTCAAGTGGTTGAGCACAAAAAACAAACAAAAAAATTCCCTCAAAGTAATGCTTTAGCTGTGTATACATTTGTCACGTAAATTCTAATCTTCAACTCTATTTTATAGTTTTCTGATATTTTATGTTTACTACACATTTCATTGTAGTATTTATTTCAAGATATATGTACATTTTTCAGTTACCCTTTTCTTTTTTTTTTAAAGATTTATTTATTTTATTTTATTTGTCCCCCCCTTGCTGCTTGTGCTGCTGTGTCCATTCGCTGCATGTCTTCTCTGTGTCTGCTTATCTCCCCCTTGCTGTGAGGTCTTGCCGCATCAGCCCACGGCGCCGCGCAAGCCGGCCTGCCCTCACAAGGAGGCGCCGGGAAGCGAACCCGGGGCCTCTCATATGGTAAACGGGTGCTCTATCCATTGCGCCACACCCTCTTCCTGCCGTGAGGTTGCTGCATCAGCCCACCGCACCGCTCAGGCCGGCGTGCCCTCACAAGGAGGCGAACCCGGGCCTCCCATATGGTAAACGGGGGCTCTATCCACTGAACCACACCCGCTTCCCTTACCCTTTTCTTAGTAGTAGTATTCAGAGCATATGGCCAATGTGATCTTGAGCCTTGGAACTTTATTAAGACTTCCTTTATGAGTCACAGTTTTTGTGAATATCCCCTTCATTCTATTCAAGAATGTATAATTCCTGCTCATTGAAGAAATCTATATAGATATGTAATTTATAGCTATAAATAATATATATCTATAAACCTTTAATTCTAATAATACATTTCACATGTAGGTTTAAGCAAATTAATTATATTATTCAAATTTTCCACATTTAAAATTTTTATTGTCTCTGATTTATCACTTTTTTATAAGCGTGAATTAAAATCTCCAACTACAATTATTGATTTCGGACTCACCTTATAAATCTGTCTGTTGTTGCTTTGTATATTTTAACCTATATTTTTAACAATACATATGCTTATGATCCTCACATCTTTTTTTTTTTTTAAGGAGGTCCCAGGAATTGAAATCAGCACTTCGTACATGGGAAGCAGGCACTCAACCACTGAACTATATTTGCTCCCCAATGAGAGTTGGTTTTTACTTTTGTTTGTTTGTTTTTATGAGGTACCTGGGATTGAACCCAGGACCTTGTACATGGGAAGCAGGTACTCAAGCACTTGAGCTTCATCCACTGCCATATTTTCTTGATCCATTTTCCTTTTTACCATGTAGACTTTCTCTTTATCCTTTATGACTCTCTCCCTCATGGTTCTCCAGAGAAAGAGAACCAAGAGGATACGATGGATACACATATACATAATAGACATGGACACACACATAGATTTATTTTAAGGATTGGCTCTCATAATTGTGCAAGCTGGCGAGTCTGAAATCTACAAGGTAGACAAGAAACTCGAGCAGGAATTTGATACTGCAGTCTTGAGGCGGAATTTCTTCTCTGGGAAATCTCTGTTTTTGCTCTCAAGACCTTCAACTGATTGGATGAGGCCACCTACATCATTGAGGGTATTTCCTTCATTTCAAGTCAACTGATTATAGATGTTACCACTTCTACAAAATACCTTCAGAGCAACCTCTAGATTTAGTGTTTGATTAAATGACTGGGACCAGGCTTAACCAACTTGACACATAAAATAAACCATCACAATGACTTTGTCCTCAAATTGTATTTGTCTGATATTAAAATTGTTTCCCTTGGTTTTTTTTTTTTTAGTTCATTTTACCTGGTAAATGTTTTCATTTCTTTACTTTAAAACCTGTCTGTGTTAACTGTGCTCTCATAGACAATATATTGCAGCATTTTTAATATAATCGGAGACACTTCTGTCATCTTATTTCACATTTTCTATTGACTATATAATTTTTATACTTTTCCCCTACTTTTCTGTCTTCAATTCAGTAAGTTAAACTTTTCTTCTGATGGGAAGATTTTTTGCATTTTATTGGTATTCTCTGGCGTTTGTTGTTAACTTAAGATCCATATTTGTGTTCATTTATCCACATCAATTTGCTAAACATCCAGTAGTAAAGAATAATTTCCCACAAAATGAAAAAGTATTTTATCACACTATCCCTCTGGTTGCTGTACCTCCCAGTCCTGGCCATGTTGATATTTCCCAGAATTTTAGTCTTGAATTATCATGATATAATTTTGCTTCTTTATGGGGAGAGCTTCCTTGTTTGAATCACAGTAAACTTTCCTAAGTTATTTATCACCCAGACTTCACGTATCAATCAAGGCATCCTGCTGAATTAATTTCTCTTCTAGAGCACGTCCTCCTATAGCCTCTTCTTTATATAACAAAATTTCTGAGACCATGTCATGACTGAAAGTATCTTTATTGTTATCTTGCATTTAAAAGATAGTTCACCAGAATATAAATGTATAGTTTGAACAGACTTTGGAATAAGACATATCTGGACGTAAAGCCCCACTCCACCACTACCTGGATTACCTTAAACAAGGCCTTACATCTCTGCTCCTGTACGTCAAGGCGTCCACCTTACGAGAGCTTCATCACAGGAGCATCTCTTACTGGGTCCTCGAGTAAATCCCAAGGGCAATTTTCCTTCACTAATTCACTGTTTCTTCTTCTAATTTCACATTTATATTTTTGTTTCTGACTCTTGGCCAAGTCTATTCTTCTATGTTTTGTCACAGTCGTGGTTCTGGCCACGTCCTTTACCACCACCTGGCCCAGGGACCAGTAAGTAATAGAACATGAGGCCAATATCAATGAGATAGTTGAGAGATCGCCCTATGTACATATGAGTCTGGTTTGCACATTTCCGATCAGTTATTCCTTATTGGTACATCTGATGTTGGAAATCTGGTTTAATGGTATGACCATTTGGTGATCTCTGTCACTATGATGGGGACCTATTACTTGTCAGGTGAGAGACGGCATATACTAAAATATGTCAGAATTTTTGGTTTGATGCCTTGTCTATTTGTGAGCTCAATCCCATTAAGAAAACATGTTATGCCCACTGGAAAGGAGAAAATCTCTCTGAGATCTGGACCAGTGGATTTTGTGTTTGTTTACTTTAAACCCGTGTCTGTATTTGTAGAATTGAAAATGCAAGCTTTCTAGATGACTCTGTGTCAATAATTGAGAAAAGCAATATCCTCTTATTTTGTGAGCATAAAGTATTTTCTTACTCTGGAAGGTATATACATTAAACTATAAAACCACTTAAATTAAAAAGCTCTATTATACTCAGTTTATAAATTCCAATAAGGGTTTGCATAAATTTAGTATTTCCAGAATTCTTATAAAATAAAGAAACTGAACTTTTAATACTCTGAATGTGCTAGCCTTTAAAAATCAAAAACAAAACCTTTCACAAAAACCACTAGCTAAGAAGCATTTTTATATAAGAATCCAAGTTCATGTAATAAAAGTGAAAATCCTTGGACAAATTGGAATGGTTTTCATAATTTTGCTTAAAAAGAGCTTCGTGACTTTTCCCTAATTTTATCGATGTGGAGTAAAATAAAAGTATACTATTCTAAGATTTGTATTTATTTCTCATGAAGAAACTAGGAATGTGAAGATCCTAGACTTTTTATACTGGTTTATAGTTCAGATAAGCTAATATTACTTCTATATATGAAAATATTAAAATGGAAGGAAATATAAAAGTATATGTCCAACTAAGTAGAATTTTAATTCTGATGAACTTTTTTATATTACCAGTAATTATACCTTGTAATATGTCATCTCAAATTTAATTTCCAAGATCTTTTTTTATACTGTAAGCCTTAAAACTAAAATTAAATTGTTAGTTAATGGATAATCATTAGATACATGCTTAATTTCCAAGCTCAAATGCTGAGCATCGGTCACTAAGCACCAAGCACAGTTTTAATATGTGTACTTTTGTTTCCTGTATTTATACATTGTGGAAAGGCTACTCCTCTGGGTTCTGCTAACAAATGTTAGAATGGCTGAGAAGCCATAAAAAGGATGCATGTGGATGGAGAGATTGTCTGTGCTCATGAGTTTTGTGGTCTGTTAAAGCGCTTGTGTAGTACAGATAATACACAATTATCTACCTTCAAAATTTCTCTGCTTAATAGTAGTTTCTTTGCTTAAATGCTGAGCTGTTGAAACTGTACTGGAACAATTGCAGCACAAAAGTACAAATGTGAATGCAAAGTACTGGGACGAGTTTGTGAAGGCTTTCCCTGCAAAGGTTTTGTTTTATGGTAAAGTGTTTGGTTGTTTTTACAAAGTGGAAGGGAATAATAAAAGATAAAACTTAAATGGATTGTGTTCACTTCTTGGCTGCTAAAACAAATACCACACAATGGGTTGGCTTAAAAAATGGGAATTTATTGACTCATGGTTCTGAGGGTAGAAGTCTATATTGAGGCATCAGTATAGTGGTGCGTTCTCTCTGATGGCTATGGCATTCTGGGGCTGGCTGCCAGCGGCCCTTGCTCCTCGGCTTCTCTGTCAAATAACCAGGCACGTGGTAGAGCCTTGCCTTTCTGCTCGGGGTTTCATTGACTTCAGCTTCCGGCTTCTCCTGGTTTTCTCTCTGTGACTTTTCCTATAAGGCCTCCAGCTACAGTATTAACATCCAACTTCATTCTGCTGGGCCTCACCTTAACTAAAAATAACATCTTCAAAAAATCCTTTTTACAATGGGTCCACACCCACCACAATGTGGACCAAGACCAAGAACTTGTCCAAACTGGGATACATAATTCAATCTACCACGTGGATATAGAAAGTTCTAGAAGGCTATAGAAAAGAAACTTTATTTGCCTTAGTTTTGAATACCTGCAAATAACAAGTCTGAAAGGAAGCAACAAAATGTATAAAAAGAATATCAGCCAGGTATGCCTGGTTTTTGATGCATTGATTCAAAATATAATGTTTAATAAAAGTCTATAATTAAGTTTTCTCTCTGTTAACATGAAAACATGGTCTCAGAGTAATTAGTCCACTCTTAATAAAAGGTAGAAAAAAAGATTCTTTATATTCTCTGCTACTTTCCTAAGTAACAGATTCTGTATCTCACAAGAATAACTTTCTAAGCTTTGTGCTGAGTTTTTATGCCCTTAATTATTTTTGAAAGCAAACAACAAGATCAGTAAACTTGGAAGACAGAAAATTAGAAATCATCCAATCTCAAGAAGAAAGAGAAAAAAGGATGGGGGGGGGAAGTGAATAGTCTCCGGGACTTCTGGGACAATACTCAAATGTGTACATATGTGTAATTGGAGACCCAGAGGCAGCCAGATAGAAGTTAATTCTCTGACTTAATAGTTGCTCAACACTGCATGGCTCTGAATTGGTTGACCAAATTCCAAAGAGGCTTATGATATTCCTTTCTGCAGCAATGTAAATAAGGAGGACAAAACATAATGTGACTAGGCTTTTATATGATCAAGAATAATCTTTGGAAGAAAATAATTTAGCTTATCTGCTTGAGACATTAAATATGTAAAAGTGAAATAAAAGAACTATTTTTTGGAGGTCATTTATAATCACAGAGTAGGGGATGGGAAGTTTACGAATAATTATCCAAAACTTGAAAATAAAGCAAAAGGATGGCAGGTTATCTTTTCAATGCCATACTGTAGCATCATCTTATAGGTTCACCCAAAGTATATTTAATTCTTAACAGGAATGTGCCTTTGCTTGACTTACCACTTACCACTGATTATTGCTCAGACTCTGCAAAATTATGTGTTTGATACATGTTCAATTTATATTTGTATGAGAGTCATATATTTAATTTTTTTGAAATATTGTGTTTCATGATGAAATATTGTGGGCTTCAGGATGAAAACACTAAAATACTACTTTTGAAAAGTCAAATGACCATATATGAAGCTCAGTTATATACAGAGATTGACACAGAATCTTCTCCAAAGAGTTATTTTTGTGTGTTTGTTTTCAGGGGGTGACCTATGTCACCTTAGACAATTTCATGGAATAGCTGATTTTATGGGGCAAACAAAACCTAGATGCATAGGATTAAATGCTGCTTTATAAATCATTAAAACCATCCTAAAATCAATTTTTAAAAATTGACTAGAAGCCACTGCACTTTGCTCCAAAGAGAAATAACATGCTGAGTAAGAAGCGTAAATGCTACTCACTCTTCTCCAAACTGAAGTAACCTGCTGGTTCAGCACAGAGAAGTTAAAACTCTAGCGGATGAAGGCATAAAAGGTCAAAATCAGCAAGACATGGTGGGCAGAAGCCAAGTACTGGACAGTTAATTTACTCTGTTGTTGATAATTATATTCTTATAAGGGTCTAAAAAGAACTTAATGGCAAAATGTGGCATAAGAGCATATACAAAAACTATTTTTAAATACATGCTAGAAAACCACCTCAAAATTGGTAGAAATGCCATAAATTCCCATAAGATAAGAAAGTCAGGTTTTGCATATCATCTGATATTGATCACTAGACCTAAATTCAATGGGTTAGCAAGTTTGACTTCAAAGGGATGCAGCAGTCCTGGCAACAGAAGCAGCAGAGGTCTTCCCCT
>JAQZBX010019862.1:0-33454 GCA_029593785.1 Cabassous unicinctus
ACATATATATGATGAAGGACCTAAATAATGGGAATACTGGGCAGTATAGAAGGGTGAGGGGACTGGGGACATCAACTCAGTCTGTCTACTTTTTGCTGTTATGGGGCGGTGAAGGGTTCCCTTCTGTTCTGTCCAGTGGGTTCTGATTTCTGGTCCTGAAGAGATTGGTATTGGGTTTCATGCAGCAAGAAGATACCATTCACATATTCCTGAGTTGTTTTTTGTACAATTTAGCATGTGAATCAAACAAGAAACTGTAAGAGACAAGGACCAAAAAGAAGCAGCAGCAATAACAGCTGTAGTGTATTATAAGAGACAAAAAGATTGATTTTAGGGGTGAGGAAAAGTCAGAGAGAAATGAGGATAGCCAGGATTGATTTCCGTAGTTGTTGTCTTGGGCCCTCTGAGTGATCTCTATGTTTTCTTTGAAAATTTTAAGATTTTCTTCTACTTGCCCAGTTTTGTTAATATAAAAAAAGTTTCAGTTATGATTGCACAGTTGCCTCCCATGATCTTGTGATAGTCTCATGGCTGGTTTTGAGATTAGTACATCCTGTTGGATTAGGAACAGGGGTGGGGGTTTCGAGTCATCTGTTATTGGGGCAGGGAAGACCTGCCGGTGCCGACTGGGGTCACGGGGGGTTATTTTGCTAAATGGGGCTAACATTCCCAACTCTTTTTGAAATGGCTGGGTGGAGAGGGAGAGCAGGAAGGTGGGCGTCGATCTTCTGGCAGCTTTCTGCTGTTATGGGGCATTGTGGGATTCAGTTACTGTTCCCCTTTTGGTGTTGAGATATTGTGGCTTCTGGCTCAGCGGCTGGCACTGTATTTTTGCAGCAAGACAAGGTCATGTACATGATCATGGGTGACATCTCGGATGGCTGTTTGGATAAACTGAGTTATTGAGAGTTATAATTGTGGTAAGGATAGGAATTAACCATGAAATTTAGGGTGGGCTGTGAGGTTATTGCCTCCAGTAGTCTGAGGAGAAGGATTAATAAGATTTTATATTTAACAGTACCTTTGAATAATTTTTATTTTTCATGGATTTAAGATTCCCAACCAGTAAGTCTGCAGTTAAATGATTTTATTTTTTCCCAGTTTGTATACTTTGAGGCATAGGCAACAACAAATTATTATTACTTCCTCTTTTTGGCCTGCAGGGTGGCTGGCATTTTAACTCGTAATCTCAATGCCTTCATTGGTTCTGTTGTTAGCATCTTATCTGGAGCTGTGACTACAGCCCACAGCGCTGAATTTAAACTTAGCCCGTTGTTGTAAGGATCCAGCTACAAGGGTTCCGTTTCAGTGTCTGCAGCACTGAAAGCATACCTTCCCCCTTCTGAGTGCAGGAGGGGACCGATATAGCAGTTGTTGGGGTGAGCACGAAGGACACTCGTGGGTGATGTTCATGAGCTGCTGGTGTGTTACAGGCAGTTGGAACTGCTGGGCCAGGCACCACAAGGTCTGGTACTCACAATGTTTGCCTTTTCGGTGGAGCCACTCTGCTGATTTTGGGTCTCAATGGTATGGCTCTGGATCTTCACGAGGGCCTCTGTCACATCAGTCCCAAGAGAGATGTTAGAGGAGGGGGCAGGGACATGATAGTTACCTGAACTGCTGGCAGGCATCCCAGATATTCTTCCACAGATCTTTCTTCCCCACAGAGGGCAGCCCACAACAGTTCATTGTTCCTGTCTTGTACTTCGGCTTCTTCTAGCAATTGTGACTAAAGCACAAGGGGTATTTGTTTAGAGTGTTGCCTCTGCCACAAACCCCACCCAAAGACAATATTGGTACTGGCTACATCCAATTTACAGAGTAAGTTAAGGTTCACCACACCCCTTACTGCTTAAACATGTGTTATTGCCCTTTTTACTCTTTTTTTTCTAAAAAGCAGCCTGCTGGCTTTTTTTCCTCATTTCTATGTACAACCTTTTCTGATTAACACATATAATGGTTTTAATATCTGAGCTAAATGAGGGATGAAGGGTTTTCAGTATCTCAACAATATTATAAACTCTATTATAAAACATTGTTCTTTATCAATTACAGCAGAGGATACAGTTTTTGTTTTACTTAACTAAACAACATTTAAGAATTTGATAGACAGCCAGAACTTTGTAGCTTGTCCCAATTGTTTGCCCATCTCAGGCTCTTAAGATAAGATACCATTGTCTCTGATGCATCTTTTAATTCTGAAAAAAAGGATTGCTGGTTAACATAATATCATCAATAGGGTTACAGCCACAGGTTTTTCCATGCAGCCAGAATCTTTGCCACCAGGCCAGGACAGATGGTTGGGCTCTGCACACAGCCCTGGGGAAGCACTGCAGAATCCACCGTTGGCTTTCACACATGAAGGTGAATGCAGGATGGCTTGACTTGCCTAAAGAGATACCAAAGAAAGCCTTAGCAAGTTTTAAAACAAAGTGATAGTGATATAACCGGATATTATTTTTGCAACAAATTTGCAATACTTGGGACTGCTGCAGACAGCAGTGGTGTTACTTTAATTCACGATAATCTACTGTTATGCACCACCCCTGGCAGCCCTCAATGGCCACTCTTTTTCTGCAGCCATAGAGCTGCTTTGTAGCGGAGGTGGGGCAAATCAGATGAACATGAGCCAATGCATCCACCTCTTGATTTCTAAGCGGAGAGGTTGTTTCTGTGACACATACCACGAAAAAAAAATTAAAACCATGATTAACAACACTATAATTTATCTAATAATATGCTGAAATATTTTAGATTTTCAGGAATTTTATGTAATCTTTAAGTATTCATATGAATATTTTCCTGATACAACTTTGATTAACAGAGTGTTAAAGAATCTCTTTTAATTTCATAACACTTTTAAACACTTTCCATTCAACTTATAATATATCAAATGAACTCAACTATTCTATTATTTCACTTTTTCCCAAGGTGAAAGATATTTTTCAGGATTTGATTCTGAGAAGACAGGTTTGAACATTATGTTCTTTTACTTATAGCTATTCCTAACCACATAAATATAGTTACTTCATTTTAAGAGAAACCCTGCCTTCACAGAACACTTTCCCTTACTTAATGCTACCACATTACCCTTTTACTACTTGCCATAAGCATTCAAGTTTTGTCCTACATACTTCCATTCTGATTTTATGAAAACCAGCCATCTTATCTTAAGACAAAACACACTTTCTTGAACAAACATCAAATTTCAGTTAGCACTCCTACAAAGCTTTTACTTTTTATTTGTTTATTAATATAAGCACTTATTTAATTTTTGGCCATTTGAATAGAACTCTTTTAGGAATTTTCAATTATCAATTTAATATTACCATCCAGCAGTATTAAAATATACACTGGCACTGAACAAACAGACGAACACAAAAAGATTTAAGACATACCGACAGAAACATAAAGCTCATTAACTTGAATCATAATTCTTACTCCTTTTGTATGGTTATTTTTAGGCTCCTGTTCCCCCACACCTCCCCTTGAACCCAAACCCTTCACCCCCTCCAGGCTTATGACCTGTTAATCATCGCAAACCTCATAAGGGGGAACCTCTAACAATTATAAATGTCATTTATTTGCTTTTATAAGCTTAAGATCCTTAATTTCCTTTGCTGGAAGTTCCTTAAACCATTTCTTCTACAGTATATCAATTTAATTTAAGAGATCATGTTTCCAAATTTAAAAAACAAAGTTAAATTTACTTCTGATGTTTTTTAGGGACTTGATTTTATGCCTTTAAATAGCATGCTTGAAACAATATCGCATGAGAAAATAAGTCTATCATGCTACTCGGTTGCATAATTACAAAAAATTTAAAATAATAGATATGGGAAAGACCCTCTAGTTATAACTTTGGCAAACTCATTCATTTTCAAGATAAACGGCCAAAGATAAAATTTTAAAATATTGTGTATATTGTACCCAGGTGACTTTCCTTTGTATCCCATTTCCAGGATTGCTGTATAGAGGAAAGTTATTTATTGTGGTAAGAGCATTTCCTGAGTAGAAATAGAGTTACCCATTAGGAAGAGAGCAGAGAAAGTGCTCAGACAGATAGACTATGACACCTCAGTCATTTAACACTTAAACAATAATTAGTTTACCCAAGAACCTATTTTCTTCAGCATCACAGAAGACAATGGAAATGGATTGTACAGCAAGGTCACCAGTATGACAAGGTCACCAGGATAATGGCCCCAGCAGCTCCTGTCCTTTGAGCATCCTAGTCATTAGGCATGGTGCTCAGGGTGCTATATACATCATTTTGTGAAAAGAAATAAAACAGAGTTCCTATGAGTAAGAGATTTAAAATGGAGTCCTGACATCATTCTGGAGATTTCTCTTAGGCAAATCTCAGCCAAATATCAAACTTCTCAAGTATGCAAAGCATCAAACAACAAGTTTCCTCAAAACCCTAAGGACATCTGGACACTATAAACAAACTACTAGATAAAGAACTCAGTAAACTATTTAACTTGAAGGATATTTGGAGAACCATGAATATCCATCAATTATAAACAAATTATGTAATCTTTTTCTTTAAAAACCCTTGCCTGAAAGCGCCAAGTCTGGACAAGATTTGTGTTGCTACCTGAATTGCAATTCTAAGACCCCAAATAAATGCCTTTTTTGCCTTGCCAAAAAAAACAAACAGATGCAGAACTTTTTCATTTTTTTGCATATATTGAAATTATCCTACGACTTTCTTTTTGATCTCTTAATATAGTGAATTACTTTGATTGATTCTGTAATGTTTTTTTTTTAAAGATTTATTTATTTATTTATTTATTTATCCCCCTCTTGCTGCTTGTGTTTTACTGTGTCCATTCGCTGTGTGTTTCTTCCGTGTCTGCTTATCTCCCCCCTGCTGTGAGGTACCGCTGCATCAGCGCACCGCGCCGCGCCGCGCAGGCCGGCCTGCTCTCACAAGGAGGCCCCGGGAAGCGAACCCGGGGCCTCCCATATGGTAAACGGAAGCTCTATCCATTGAGCCACAGCCGCTTCCCTGATTCTGTAATGTTAAACCAAGCTTATAATCTTGGGATAGTCCCTCCTCACCAAGAAAAGAAAGAACCACTTTTCTGAATGTGCTGACTTTCAGATTAAAAATTATGCTCTCATTATTCCATATTCAATAAAATAGGTGTCATGGAATTCTCAGTCCTGCTTTCTTCTCTGGCCATGGGAAAAAATAACTGAGTATGAAACTTTTGTGATGGGGAGAAGTTATCAAAAGAATAAAGAAAAGATACCTCCTTAGTTGTGGGATTTTGTAAAAGTAATGTAAGAGGCTCTATGTTCTTGCAGAAGGCAGAGTGGTGAAATTTGTAAGAAGCACAGCTCTGACATAAAATGAATTATAAGAATGGATTTTATCCTGAGGTACTAGAAACTGTTGAAGAATTCTATGTAGAGTACAACATGGTCAGATATGTGTTTTAGAAAGCTCTCTATCACTTGCAGACATTGATAAATTTTTGATGGTGATAGGAGAAAACACTTTTAAGTGGTAAACTACGGTGGAATATAAATAAAAGATAAAATTTAAAAAGTATTAGAAGTGAAAAAAAGAAAAAATATATAGCAAAAAGCAATAAAAGAAAATGGAAAAGGAAAAATAGTGAATAAAAAAGAAGTAATAGAAGCAGAATTAAATATAAAATTGATCAAAATAGTATGAGTTCTATTTCTTTGTTAAGAGAGCAAAATTTGTAAGGAATAAAATTTCAACTCTCCCCAAAGTTCTAGCTCTTACTTTCCTCTGCAACTCAATAAATGGAATCATCATTCACTAGTTTCTTAGCCAAAACTTAGAAATTCTCCTTGATTCCTTCTATTTCCTTCTACCCCACATTCACTCATTCAGTAGAATCTTTGGGTTCCATCCCTAACTATGTTTCCAAGCTATCCCCTTTCCATTATCTGCTGCAAAAAGCCAGTCCAAGCAATCACCATGTGTAGGGTAGACCACTGCAAAGGCCTCCTCACTGGTCAACAGTATTCCATTCTAGCCTTTCTTCAGTCCATTACCTTCCAAGTAGAAAGACGTTAAAAAATAAATCTAACATATCACATTCTGGCTTAACAACCTGCAATAGAAGACCATGTAATTAAAATATAATCCAAATACCACTTTATGACTTTTGTTTCCAGCCTTGAGAGAGTAACAGAGGCCAGATTTATCTTTCCACCTTACACAACTAAAATAGCAGACCAAATACACAAAACAATGTTTTTCAGATATTAGGAAAAGATGAACAGCATAGAAATCCCTAAGAGAAGGAAAACAAGCATTATCAGCTTTTAACTTCCCTGAAGAGAATGACTAGACCAAACACAGGGAGCACAAACTGAACCGTAGACTATAGTCTCCCTCAGTTGAAGAAAGAGTCCAGAGTTTGGGAGAACAAGGCAGCCAGAGCTCTAAGGGGAGAGTACAGAGAAGAGAGAGCTGCACAGCTAAATCCAATCCTTAGGAAAATGTTCTTCTCAAATCTTCATCTGAATTTTGTCAGTGCATATGTGTGAGGAAATTACTGAGGTGAGGAAGGAACCACCAGAAAGAATCAGGTGAAATGATCTCTGGAGCTCACATAGGGCCAAGGATAGTTCATATTTTCACCTGGAGCGAAAACCCTCATAATTCACATCAAGTACATTACTCAGAGGGCTATTGCCTCATCGGTGGGGTCAAAATTAGCCCTATATTAGAGGCTGCTCTGGTCCCATCTAACCAAACTTAAAAGTGGCCCTTGACAGGCTCAAACTGTTTCCAAATAATTTTACAACATCTCAGAACAAAACTCAAAAATATTTAAAAAGGAATAAAAATTTCAGTATCCAAAAATGTAAAATTTACAAGCTTTGTCATCCAACAAAAATTTCCAAGTGTGCAGTGAAGAATTAACCTTATCTTTGTTAAGATCTGGCCTTTTGCCCTGGCCACTGGGAAGTGATATTTAGGCCCTTGGATCCAAGAAGCCAACTGAGCTCCAAGCAGATAACATGCAGAAAACTACACCAAGGCACAGTGCAATCAAATTACTTAAAACTAGTGGGAAAGAGGAAATCTTTAAAGTAGCCAGAGAAAAGAGATGTATTACATCCTGAAGAACAAAGATATGAATGATTTCAGATGATTGGTGAAAATATTGCAAGCCAGAAAACTGTGCAATGAACTCCTTAAAGTAATGAAAGAAGCAATCCACAGTAACAACAAAACTGTCAACCTAGACTTCTATACCAAGTGAAAATATTTTTCAACTTACATTTTATGCTCTACATGTCTTTAAGTCTCAGATATCATCTCTTTCAACTCTCTCCTCATTTCTTATGACCCATAAAGATGACTGACTTTCAGACTCCCCCATATTGCTAAGATTATTCTAAACTGAGAAACACTGCACTTGCTGTCTCTTTGTCTAGAATTTTCTTCCATGACTTCCAGAACCTGGCTTCTATTATCATTCATGTCTCTGATCAGGCCTTCTTTGATCACCCTAGCTGTAGAAGAATGGTATGATGAACACAAATTAACAATTTTATGGAGTTTTATACAGGGAATGTGTGAACATTCTTAATGTGCAAGGAAAGTTTTAATCCAAGAATTATAAATTATTCAAGAAAGAGTATCTAATAACAATAAAATAATACTTATTTTGCTGATAGGTAGACTGATAGGATTTTCTGATGGTTGTGATAGAATAAAGTTTAAGGCCAACTCCAGGTTTTATGACTTGAGTGATTAGAAGAATGAAATTGCAAGAGAAGAGATAGGGACGCTGATGGGATAAGTGCTTTAGGGGAAGGAAGTCAAGATTATGCTTTTTGAGATCTAAAGCTTCAATTATCAATTAAGCATCTGAGTGGACATGCCAAGTGAGCAGTTGTATATAAATCTACATATCAAGACCAAAGTCAAGTCTAAAGATAAAAATTTGTTAGTTGTCAGCACATTGGTGGGATCTGAAACCATGTCTGTAGTGTATGAGATCTAGAGAGAGTATAAACAGAAAGATGATTTCCGAAGACTAAGCCCTTGGGCACTGAAAAAGAGAGGCAAATAACACAAGAAAAGAACAAGTGATGCTAATGTCATGATCTCCAAGTGAAGATAAAGTTTCAAAGGGTAAGTGGCAAAAATGTATCAAAAATACTGATAACTTGAATAAGGCAAGAACAGACATTGATTAGTGATTTCATCACTGTTTTAATACTGACAAAGGAAGTTTTAAGAGATAGTGAGGTTGCTCAAGTAATTGAAGTATGCTTAGGAGATAATAGGTAGAGAGGAAGTAGAGAATATAACTATATTCTAAAAAAAGGAAAGCATAGACAAAATACAACATCTAACTATCTGGAAATTAAATATATGCAAACAGACAAATGAAAGGCAAGACTCATATATATCTTAAGGGTAAAAAAGGAAACAAAATATAAAACATTCTAGACTATTATTAATTTTAAAAACCCTAATAATAAAAAACATGCAGCCAATGGCATTCATAGATCTTTACATATATGCTGAAAATGAAATGATACACATTCTTAATCAGAAATGTTTTCAGCAGGAAGCTAAAGAAAACCCATCCTATATTGGCTTAAATAAGTAAGGATTTCATTGATCTAAATCAATATGTTGCCAGGATCAGGCCACCCAGAGTCTTTGTGACAGCCCAGGGAGGTCATCAATATATTTAAGCTCTTTTCTTTTTCTTCTTTGTCATCCTTAGCATTTGACCTCTGTTTTCAAGATCCATGACTGCAGTATCTCCAATGATGAGATCTATCTTCAAGGTGAGCAAGTGCTGAAAACACATGGCAGCCACTGCCCAGGACTACCTCGAGCTGTGAGAAAGTGGAAGTTGGGTAATTTGTTTTTATAACAACCACAGTAGAGGAAGACAATGGTACTAGCTTGTGGGTAACTAATCCAGAGTGTGTGTACCCAAAATAAACGAAGCAAGCATTTGATGCGAGGCAATAAATCAAAATAAAGTAAGAAGGGTATATTTTGGATAATCCTGAGTGAGTCACAAGTTGTCTTAATAATATCCCTTAAATGGAAAAATCATTTGAGATATAGCAGAAAACCTGAATAAAAGCTTCCCTCTCTTCTTTTATAAGGAAATCAAACCTATCCCAGAAAAAAAAATCAGTGAGTGTCCTTTTGTGTCTCAGTGATCATAACTTTCTCACATGACTTCCGGGGCTTGGTTCATTTGAGGAGTGTTCCTGGAAACAAGGGGCTGGAGGATTGCTATTAGAAACCTAACCACGTCTACCAGAGTGACTTTATTTTCTTGATGGCTGTCAAATGATTTCAGACCATTCTCCCCCACCTCCTTGGTGTAATCAGCAAAACACATTACAAGGTGGGAGAGAGGAAGCACATGTCCTTTAGGCAACAATCTACTCAATTTCCTTCATTTCTTATTCTCAATTATTTTCGGATACAGCAGACTCCACAGTGCAGTCATGGGTGTCCATATGAGCTGCTAGTTTGGCAAATGTGTAAGAATAATTCGTTTTCCGATGTCCTCGTTCATCAGGGAGCCAATGACAGTTTTATTGAATCAGATACATAAAATAGTTTCTGGTCGGAGGACACTTGAGGGCAAATCACCAGTAGCGGTCATTACTCTTGCATGATGTGCCTAACATATCAGGAGATGAAATAATGTGAATATGGGAAGCGCTAAAGCGATGTATTACCATTCCAGACCCATTGTAAGCAACTTTTCTTTCCTTCACTCTAGAATGTTACACACTTAAAATAATATTTCACAGGTATGCGGTGTGAAATACTTTAGGTATGCTGCGTGTTATACTTTAGGGGCCAATCTTTCAACTATGTGGCCACAGATCAATCTGGAAAATGCTTTATTCAAGTGTATGTGATCCACGGTTTTTCACCTAGATGATCTTAAAATCAGCAGGTCAGCGGAGCCCATTCCTCTCACTAGCGTACCAACCATATTTCATTTTGCTGCACCTTCCACTGAAAATAGCTTTGGTTCAGGTCTGATTCCGACTTCATCTCATAGTTGCTGAACCATAGCAAATTGGGAACCTCCTTTTCTTTTCCTAGATCTTTAAGTGCCTAGTCTCAATCAGTCAAGCAATGTGGATTTAGATGCTCCTGCTAAATGTGCATTACAGAGAAAAACATCTCCTAGGTTTTATTTTATTATTATTTTTTTAATTTTAAATAAGGGCCTAGGGAAGTAAAGGTGTTTGGGCCTGATGGGCAGAAAGAAGCTTTAGTGGATTTTTCAGAAGCTGCTTGTCTAAGGGAGCAATGATGAGAACTTTCTTTTTTTTGTATAATTTAAAACAAAATCATTTTGTTAATGTGGCTTGATTAGATGGGCTGATACTGGGCAATACTTCCAACAGAGAATTGGCAGAGAAGTTGAGTCTCTTGCCAACTTCTTGGCACTATTTCATTTCCTCTGTGTTTTTCTTTTGCCATCCTCCAAACTTACCCTCACCTCCTACTTCCCATGTATCTCCCCTATTAATTCTGAGGCAAAGATTGTGTTGTGATTTGAAAAGGGTTTTCCTAACCACACTTTCCTAACCACAACTTTTTTTTCAGCTGTTTGTCCAGACCCTTCCTCCTATATGTGGTACCTTGTCCATTGTTCTGTATCCCCTAAAATTCCAATAAAACTGATTTATTAATAAGTTAGTAAAAACATTTTTGTACCCTGACCATAGCCTAGATAATAAGAAAATACTCAGAGTGATTATGTTTTGGTCATGGGGGACACTAATTAGAAGGACTAGTTCTTTTAGTAAAATCCTATCCCTCCTGCATCACAAGTTTTTCTCTCTGTTTGGTTATTTCTATCAGTTTACCAATAATATCTAGTAATCTCCTACTTTTTAAAACATAAACACTACCTAATGCACACACGTCATCTAAGATGTTACCTCTACTCTCCTTCATAGCACATGACTGAGAATCTATCCTCCATTGTAGGAATGATTGCATTAGCCTCCAAACCACTTTTGCTCTCAACTCCAGAATCTTTTGTTGTCAAACTTCCACCTTCCCTACCTTCATTTATCCTTCCCACATCCTCTCAGTTAACAGATATCTATGAAGCTCCTACTTTATGGCTCATTTTTCCAACAGCCTAGTTCCATTTTTTGACACAGAAAGTTGAAAAAGAGCAATACCAATTCTTTCCCACCATCATGGTACAAATATTGCCTTTAGGAAGAAACTAAACACATACATTCACAATTATCCACACATACATTTTTTTTTAAGATTTATTTTCTTTATTTATTCTCCTCCCCACCCATTATTGTTTGCACACACTATCTACCCTCTGTGTCCATTCACTGTGTGCTCTCTGCATCTACTCAACTTCTCTTTAAAAGGCACTGTGAACCAAAACTGGGAACTCCCATGTGGGAGAGAGGCACTCAATTGCTTGAGCCACCTACGCTACCTGCTTTGTTGTGTCTCTCATTGTCTTTTCTCTCTGTTGTGTCATCTCGTTGCATCAGCTTGTAGCGCCTGCTCCTTGGACAAGATCACTGTCTTGCTCATCTTCTCCAGGAGACACCCGTAACTGAACTGGTGACCTCCCATGTGGTAGGCGGGAGCTCATTCACTTGAGCCACATCCGCTTCCCCCCACACATACACTTTAACAGACTTTCTGTTTTTAGTTTGGTTTTTAGTGGATACGTATTAATTTATTAATAACTGCATAGAATTACAGAACCACAATACTCTTTAAAATGGAAATAAAAGAATATAGTATGAGACAGGATGATAATATACAACACCCTTCTCTAAAAACAGAGAGTATCTACAATTGGAAGCAAGACACTTCCATCCCTCAGCTCCCTGGGATCTAAGCCCCCTCTCAATTGGAAGCAGAGTGGACATCACCACGCCCAAGTCCTCAAGATGGAGGAATGAACAAACATAAGGGAGGAATGTAATTATTGACCAAAGGAGACTTATTATTATTCTAGTAATGGAAGAACTTGTAACATTGATATAAAGACATTGGTCACCAGAGATTCTGAGAAGGAGAGGGAAGAATAGGTGCCACATGGGGCATTTTGGGGACATTGGAATTATCCTGAATGATATTGCAATGATAGATATAGGCCATTATATGTTTTGTCAAAACCTATAAAATTGTGTGTTACAAAGTGTAAACCATAATGTAAACTATAGACCATGGTTAATAGCAATGCTTCAATATGTGTTTATCAATTGTAACAAATGTACCACACTAATGAAATATATTGTTAATGGGGGAAGTGTGGGAAGGGGTGGGGTATATGGGAGCACCCTATATTTTTGATGTAACATTTATAGAATCTGAAGCTTCTTTAAAAATAATGATAAAAAGGAATATAATATGTATTTTTCACTACCATACTAGTATATGTTCACTAGAGAGCATCTGAATAATACTGAAAAATAGAGAACAAAACATATGATCCATAGATTCACTACCAAGAAACAAACACTCTTAAAATTCATTAATTTTCTCAACAAAGACCATAGTTGCTTATTTGGGGGGGAGGGGGAAGGAGAGGAAAGTTTCAGATTATAGTACATCCATAATTTTATATACTTGTATAAAATTTAACTTTATGGTTGAAACATTTATTACCCACTCTTTATTTGCACTGTTTTGATAATAATCCCTTTTCTGGATATTCTATTATTTATTTATTTATTCCTTAATTAAATACATCTTCTACTTTTTATGGCAATTTTTAACTTTCACTCTAACCCTTACAAAATCACTCTAAAAAATATAGTTCAGTACTGGGATCCTAGCTGAGGATTATATGCTGAAGAGAGATAGAAAAGGAAAAACGTGAACTGTCAGAAATTATATGATTCCTTACACCTGGAGTCATTTTACCCTCATCCATAAACTAAGTTTCTACTCAGTGACTTAAATCCATTTCTACCCTGTGCAGGGTTTTACCAGGATTAAAATAACACCCGCTATAATATGGGATTAAGTAATAATTATTAACCGTGCCATTTTTTCCTAGCTAGAGCTAGGAAATTCTCCATTTCCTCTCAGACACAGCAAGGCTTTGCCTTATTCTCACCAGAATTCCTTTAGGGACATTGGTCAGATTGCATATGCTAACAGTCTCTTGGCCTGAACTTTTAATTATTCTTTCTTAAATTAATCCATTCGTGCATGAATAAATGTATGCATTTATTCATAATGTATAAATTCATGCATTCATGCAATTATTGCCCCCAAAAATGTCTACAAATTTTCCATGTACCAGTCAGTCTGCTAGCTGGGGAAACACAGGTGAATAAAATACAGGTATTACCCTTGGAAGCGTCTTAGCCCTTGCAAGGTAGAATGTTTGACATATTTGTCAAAGCTGACTTCTACACTCAAGCTCTAACAAACTGTACTCTGGGAGGGACTGCTTCACTGAGCCATTACTTCTTATTCGGATATAGTATTCTCATCAATTTTGGCTTCCTCTGATCACCTGCAATCGTGTGTCTCTTCCCAAGCCTCATTCTGAATAATAAACTCTCACCCAGTCAATACTATTCTAGTGCAGAAAGTCTGTCCACTCCTGCACAGCTAGCACTATCTCCTACCCCTACTCCAGTAATACTGAAGAATGTCATGCAGAAGGGAAGAAGACCTTCCTCCTAACCATGCTAAAAAGTTATACTTCTCAGTTTAAGTTTTATAAGAGTAAATTTATCTCTTCCTTTTCTGCTGAAAAGCAGAAAATGAACTGTCAAGGTTAAGTGGGAAAAGGAAACAGTTCAATAAGTTTCTCTTAAATTTTCACATATTAAGCCTACAAAAAAAAAAAAAAAACCTTGAATATACTCAAATGTTCTCTTGAGAAGATGCGATGGAGCAATGCCAAATTGCCATTTTCCATCATGTTAAAATGGAAAGCAGCATTATGAGGTGATGAACAGAGAGACATTCATTAATCCACAGCTAGAAGAGGAGTGTTTTGCATGCCAAATCCATTCTTTACCTGGATTTCTAAAAGTGAGCAATTCTTTTAATGCAATAGAGACTTGTATCTATATTTCTCACCAATAAAACCCCATTCATGTACTAATGAAATAATGCAAATGTTATACTACCTACACCAGTGAGTGAAATTTTCTGTTTTATGGATCAAAAATAAAAATAAAACTTTCCATTTTATCATTATATGATGAAAATTTTTAACCAAAGCAGTTCAAAGTCATTTGGAAAATTGATGACTCATCAGGACTTTGTAGGTGAAATAGGGATACCAAGATAGTCTCCTTTGCTTTCCTACTGTGGTATACTGTCAAGAACCGTATCTCCACATTTCTGGCACCTGAACCCTTGATAAAACACTAATTCAATTTCCAGGACCAATCTTGTGGTTGGGGAAACTGGAAGATTCCACCCGATTCTAGTCTTACCAAGGACCCCATTGAAAGTAACTTGAAATTTACTGCATCAAGATTGGGGTCCTGCTTTAATCTTGTCACTAGTTGTGGTGCTTCTATTTATTGACAGACATGGGTAAGGTGGAAAGCCCAAATAGAGTTTGGGCAAGGCAGTAAAAACCAGATATCATTAAAGCTACCGCTGCATACAAGGGTTGTAAGATGAGTCAGTGGTATTTTAATGGTGCTTAAAGGTCAACAGGAAGGAATCTAGACACACATGAGGGTAGCTGATCAAGTGAAGGCATTCTCTTTGGACAGAAGGCTCCTAAGTTTTGAGTTCAGAGGTTTAGCTAGGGCTTCCATTGCAAAGAAAGAGAATGGTGAGACCAAAAGAGGTATCTACCATTTACAAAGGAATCAGATCAAGTCAGGATCCTGGAATATAAGCGATCCCAGAATAGAGAACAAAAGCAGAATTTGTGTTCTAATTGGACATGGAGGACAGACATGGGGTCAGGAACATAAATTCAGGAGCCTTTATGTTAGAACAATAACATACATATATCAACAAATACATTTATATATTCACTCTGCCATTATTCAGTGTTCAGTTATACAAAGATAGATGTCCTGCAATGTTAAACCTAAGGTCAGAAGGTATAGTATGTATAGAAATAAACACACCTGAAGGTCTGTGTTGCCATGATATTTGCAACATGCTAGTCCAGGGAAAGGAGTTGTGTGAAGATGCTGGTGGTCAGGTCTTTCCAGGACAGGAATTAGGGAGAGGAAGGCCAGATGAAGACTTTAGAGGGATTCTGGCCTTGTGAATAACCCTCAATTTGTTTGGGAAAATAATTAAAACAATTTTGGTCTTTGATCTTTTTGTAATTTGTTTGCATTGTTTTTTATGGCAAACAGGGACATCAAATATTTTATTATACTCAAAAACACTGATATTTTTGTCTGTGTTTTCTTTTGTCTAAACTATGTTTCTATTACTTGAAATGCCATTGCTACCATTTGTGTCATATAAAGATTAGCCTATATTTTCTTTTATATTTTATGAGTTTTTTTTATACATTTGCCTATTTGTCATTGACATTTTTGTACAGGAATATAAGATTTAGGCAAGTACCAACCCATGTATTTATTTCCAGAGATTTGTAGTCATTATTTTAAGTAATTCCTTGTGAGAAAATTATTGCTCAGCAAAATAAGAAAATAAAATGGAGTGGTACATTTGGAAGCTGCCACAAATGAAATTTGATATAAGAAACATTAGTCAGTTGCCACTTATATTTCAGACTGGCTATCAAGAAGTTTTTCATAGTGCCAACCAGAAGAATACCTTGAGACTTAACTCTAACTTAGTTCTAGAAAATGTTTAAAGAGATTTGAATAAGTAGAACACAGATAACTAGGCATGCAAAGAAGGAAACTCAAAGAGGTATGAAGTAGAATATCATTTCAGGAAATTGTAGATTTATAGGGACACTCAAATTTAGTATGCATGTATTGAAAGAAGGGAGAAAGGAAGATTCTGAAAGGGAGTTAGAATGCTAAAAGCTGAAAATGGATTGAAAGGCAGTGTAAATTTTTGCAGAGAGCTATTTCCCACTAAACAGTATTCTTTGAGAGCTGAGACTGGGTTAAAGCCGTTAACTGCTGTGTTTTGGGTACAAATACATGATAGCCACTAAATTTTTGTTGTTGAATAACTAATGAGAGAATAAATAACTGACAAGGTCTTAAATACTATGAGAAATAGGCTAGACTTTATCTACCCTTAAACAGAGAGGAATAGACAAAGGTTATTCTTAACTTAAACAAAGGTGACTTCCGTACTGTCAAAAGACACTGAATTATCAATAATAATCAATAATCAATGCAATGGTTTTACTGAAAGAGGAATCACTTGAGCAGGAAGATCTCAAACTGAAATAAGAGTCTCAAATGGCTAGTAAGTTAACTTGACTTATAAAGGCAATTATGGGATTTCCAAAGGGGAAGTTATAACAATTGGTTGTCATTAAAGTTCCTTATTATAGAATTTCTTACAAAGTGGGAAATGATCATAGATAGGTTATTATAATGCACTTTCTATGTTTGATAAGTCATTTCTACTGGATTGAAACAAGTTGTTTTTAATCATTGCTTTAATGACACTTTTCCAAGGTACTCACTTTTATCAAAGGCCCCCACTTTCATTTTTAACTCTTTAGAAAGTCCCTGTAACTTCTCTGAAAAGGCGTTACTCCTGCAACATCAATGTAGGCAGTCAATTTATTTTACTTAACAGTCCTCCTTTTAGTCATTCTTTTACTGATTTCATTGGGAATTTGACCAAAACACTGTGGTCACCACCATTGATCATTGTCTTAGTCACTGGTCACAGTGGTCTTAATATCAAGTGGACACAGTGGACTCAATTCTTTACAACGAAATTGAAATGATAGTTTAAAAATAAGCCCTTTCATCTTAGGCAATTGATTTTTGACAAGGGTGCCAAGTCCAGAAAGAATATTCTCATCAATAAGTGGTGCTGGGAAAATTGGATAGCCATATGCAAAAGAAAGTAGACCCCCACTTCACATCATATACAAAAATTAACTCAAAATGTATCAAAGACTTAAATATCAAAGTGAAAATTTAAAATTCCGAGAAGAAAACATAAGGAAGCATCTTCAGGACTTCGTATTAGGCAATTATTTCTTAGACTTTATACTAAAAGCATAAGCAAGAAAAGAAAAAAAAATAGATAAATGGCAAACCAAATCAAAAGCAAGTAAAAAGAAAGCACAAAAATTAAAGTGTAGGCAAATAAAATAAAGAATAAAAATTTTAAAAACCAAAAGAGAGAATCAATGAAATCTAAATTTGGTTTTGTGAAATGATCAATAAGATCAACAAACCTTTAGCTACTGACATAGGAGAAAAATGAATAAATAGCTAAAATCAGAAATGAAATGAGAGGGATTACTACAGACCACATAGGAAAGAAAAAAAAAGTCAGGAAGGAGGATCATAAGAAGATAGTAAGAACACAAATGTCAACAAATTAGATAACATGGATGAAATGTGCAAATTTCTAGAAACACACAAACTACCCACACAGACTCAAGAAGAAATATAAGATCTCAAAAAGCCAATAACAAGTAAAGATATTGAATCTCTAATAAAAAACCTTCCTACAAAGAAAATCCCAGGATCAGTTGGCCTCACAACACTCCAAAAAGTATTAACACTAATACTGGTATATCATTCTATCAAACAGCACCATCCTCATACCAAACCAAGATAAAAGCATCACAAGAAAATGAAACTATAGAACAATATCCCTCATAAATATAGATGCAAAAATCTTCAACAAAATACCAGCAAACCTAATCCAATAACATATCAAAAGAATTATATACAATGATCAAGTGGGATTTATCACAGGAATGCAAGGGTGGTTCAACATAAAATAAGCCATGTCATACACCACATTAACAGAACAAAGGGAAAAACCACATGAACATCTCAACTGATACAGAAAGGCACTTGAAAACTTCAGCACCCCTTCTCTATAAAAACACTCAGAAAACTAGGCATAGAAGGACCATCCTTAAGATGATAAAGGGCATATTTGGGAAATAGCTAACATCATACTCAATGGTGAATGACTGAAAGCTTTTCTTCTAATATCAGGAACAAGATAAGGATGCCCATTTCACCACCGTTATTCAACATTATATTGGAAGTTCTAGACAGAGCACTATGCAATAAAAAGAGATAAAAGACATAGAAATTTGAATAGAAGTAAAAATTTCCCTGTTTGCAGAAGACATGATTTATATATAGAATATCCTGACATATCCACAACGAAGCTACTCAAGCTAATAAATGAATTCAGCAAAGTGGTTGGTTACAAAATCAATGTGCAAAAATCAGTGATATTTATATACCTTAGTAATGAACAATCTGAAGATGAAATCAAGAAAAAATCTATTTAAAATAGCAACAAAACCAATCAAATACCTAGGAGTTAATTTTTTTTTTCATTTAAAATTTTTATTGACATATATCATACATACATGCACATATGTAAACAATAAATGTATAGCAAAATTTGTGAACTTACAAAACAAGCATGCATATCATCATGCAGGGCTCCCATACATCACCCACCACCATTATCTTGCATTGTTGTGAAATATTTGCTACAAGCTATGAAAGAGCATCATCAAAATTGTACCACTAACTATGGCCTGTATCTTAGATTTGGTGTATTTTTCCCCTAACCCAACCAATTATTAACACCCTGTATGCCTTGTATTAGTATTATATATTTGATTTAGTTCATGAGAGAACATTCTCATATTTGTTCTGTTAAGCATAGTCCATTTTCCACCATAGGATTCACTGTGTTATACAGTTCCATGCTTTGTACAATTGAGCCAAAAATGTACACTCAGTGGCTCTCATTTTCATCACAGAGTCATGCCATCATCACCTCAATTTTAGAGCATTTTCATTACTCCAAAAGGAAAAATCCCATATCCTCTTATACTGCTCTATTTTTGTCCCTTAGAATTGTCATTGCTGCAAAAATATTACAATATTACTCTTTATAAAAATTTATTTATTTATTTTTAATGATACTTAGATTACATAAATGTAACATTAAAAATGTGGGGGATTCCCATATGTCTCACTCCCTATTCCTCCCACATTTGAGTAAAAAGCATCAACAACATCCTTCATTAGTGTGGTACATTTGTTACAATTGATGAACACATATTGGAGCATTGCCACTAAGTGTGGATTATGGTTTATATTATAGTTTAAACTCTCTCCCACACACTTTTGTAAGTTTTGACAAGATATATAGTGGCCTGTATCTGTCATTGCAATGTCATTCAGGACAATTCCAAGTCCTGAAAAATGCCCCCATATTACACCTATTTTTCCCTCTCCCTCCTCTCAGAACCTCCAGAGGCCACTGCCTCCACATCAATGATGAAAGTTCTTCCATTGCTAGAATAACAATAAGTCTATAGTAGAATAGCAGTAAGTCTACTTTAGTAAATTGTTCATTCTCCAATCCTGAGGATTCTGGGATGGTGATGTCCACTCTGCCTCTAATTGAGAAGGGGCTTAAATCCCATGGAGCAGATGGATGGGACTATCTTGCTTGCAGTTGTAGACTCTCTCTGTTCCTTGGGATGGTCATTGTCCATCATGATTTCCTTGTTAGTTGTCCTGGGTGAGTCCAATGAACTGGAGAGTAAGTGTTGCAACTCTGTTGAGATTCAGGGACTGACTGGCATATGGACAGCTCAAAGATTTAAGTCTTTTGGACATAAACCTATCAACTCTAGTACTAATTATAGGTTCAAACAGAGGGGGCAGAAAAGCCATGTGTAGGGAAATCACAACTGAGTCAAACTCTGTCACATTGAGGAGCATAAATTCTAAAATAAGGCCCACTTGCCAGGCACAAAACTCCTGAGCTGTCTGCCTTGCCTATAGTGTCTAGATGTCTCCAGAGCCCTCAGGAGTCCCATCATTTGAGGCAATATTTACTGTGGCAGTCAATGAGATCCTGCTGAGACATGCTTAAGTGTAACCTCTGGAATGTCTTCCTGACTCACTTTGAAGACTCTTAGCCATATAAACTCATTTGTCTTTACCCTTTCCCCCTTTTGGTCAAGTTCTATTTCCAGTTGTATTGCTAGTTGGGGCTTGGCAGTAATCCCTCCATGCCAGGGAGGCTCATTCCTGGGAGTCATGTCCCATACTGGAGGGAATTTTCAGCATTTATATGCTGAGCTTCTTTGAAGATAAAATGAAAAAACGAGACACTGCAGAATAAATCAAAGAAAATGTCACTGTACATACAAGACAACAGATCTTACAAGGATAATAGACATAATGCCAAAATTTATTTTTTATTGTTTAAATTTAAGTTAAATTTTTTTATTATTTCAAATTCTTTATTTTTTTCTATTTTATTTGTTATTTTTAAAAATATCATTATTATATCATTTTCTTATTAATTTTATTCATTTATTTGTTGGCTTCATTTTTGTAGAAGTTTTGGGCACAGAAGGGTTACAACTGTGCCAGGGAAGAATCACTGGTGTGGGGTGTCAGTGATGGGTGATGCATGGGAGGAGGTTCACCTGGGGCATACCTATAAGGCATATGAATGAGTTCAAGTGTTCATGGGGCATTGTCATGGTGGTGGAGATCCACACAATAATCGAAAGAATATCTAATTCCCATCCTGGGGAGTTCTGCCACATTCTCTAATGGGACAGAAAGAATCCTCTGAGTACAAGGGCAGTGACTAATGAAGGACAATGTACCATTGACAGGCTCTTGATATTGATGACTGTGCTTATGAACCTTTACTTTTGAAATCGAAACTTAGCCTAGTATTATAGGTTGACTAAGAATTACCTCCTGGGAGCCTTTTTGTTGATCTAGGAATTAATATACCCTAGTATGTAAAGGACATGTACACAGAAAAATACAAAACATTCCTGAAACAGTTTCTGTTTGGAATGGTAAAAAAAGTTTTGATAATAGATGATGGCAATAGTGGCACTACAAGGTGAATGTAATTAACCCAACTGAATTATATATATTTGAATGTGCTTAAAAGAGGAAAATTTAGGTTATGTATATATATGTTGCTAGAATAAAAATTTACAAAAAATGTAAGACTATTCAACACATACAGTGATCCCTAATATAATCTATGGACTATATTTAATTGTATAATTATAATAATATTGTTCAACAATTGTAACAAAGGTGCCACATCAATGCAAAGTGTTAATAATAAAGGAAACTATCTGTGTTAGGGGATTTATGGAAACTCTGTAATTTCTGTATGATTTTTCTGTAAACCTACAACTTTTCTTATAAAATTAATAGAAAGCAAAGTAAAATAAAGAATATACTCATGCCCTAAGAAGCCTCCATTCAGTTTGTTGCTGCTTTGACATAGAGACAAATGGAATCCCTAATGCCATCCCCCTTACATGCAAAAATCAATGCCTGTAGCCCACCTGTGGTCCTGAAATCTATAAATTGGAGTAATCAATCAAATAAGCTCTTTTCCTTTCTGAATATATGAGGAACATCTTTCCACCTCTAAATATTCCTGTGACAATAGTTCTCATTCTTTACACTTCCATGCCAATCTCACTTTCTCCAGTCTCTATTTTGCTTCTTCTTTTTCCTAAAAAATATTGTGTTATTTGATATTATACAATACTAATCAGTTAATTACATATATTTTATATTATTGTGTTTTTTTTTCTGTACGTCTCTCTCCAACTGGATTGTATAGGGTAGATAATTCCTCCATTTTACCACTGTTTGTATAATACTGGGCTCAATGAATTTGGAATAAATTTGTGTACTTGTGAAAATAGTGGTCCCTTAAGTATAGGCTAAATTAATACATACATTGATTATTGGATTAACTGAGAAGACCTGGTGATCAATGGGATGATATTCATTTCTCTAATTTTAGACCATGATCTGCTGATTATTTCCATTTGCTCTTAAGTCTGTGTTGGTAGACTAATCATCCTCCATTAATGGTTGCTCAATAGCAACCAAATATTATTTTTTGTTCCCTTATGCCCATATTAGGAAAAGCATAAACTACATACAGCTTATTTAATATTTCCATTATATTTGATGTGACAAAATAACTCATTTGGTAGAAATATGTCAGGTATGAAAATTTCCCATGGAAATGACATTGAGAAACAATGACCAAAATTTGGTACACTGTGTAATATAAGACATCTTTGATTTCTGTGGCAGAGGATAAAGGCAGAGATGCTGTTTGCTTATGCCTGAAAATCCAGTTAATGAATCTTTGTTAATTATGCACACACACACACAAACATATGCTTCTCTCTGATGCCAATTTTAGAATTAATTCTGATATTACTAAGGTTTTATCAATCATCAATCAGTGGGGGTCTAAAGGATAATTTGCCATCTAGAGAATGGTATGTCAATTCTAGTCAAAAAACAATAAAGTTTAGATATCAGAAATAGAGGGAAGCCAACGTAATATAAGTAGTGAAAAGAGTAAAAAGCATCTAAATGTTCATCAAATAGGGGACCATTAAGTAGATTCTGATACATTCATAAAACAGACACTAAGTAGCCAAAAGCAAAATTTTATAAATATCTAAATTTTTTAATATTAAAATAATGTATTGTATCTATTTATCTGACTAGTTATATCTGCTAGCCAAGATTACATGTTGAAATGCTAAAAAAATTTGTATATATACATAGATAAAACATATGTATAGATTGCATATATAATTACATTAATATCAATTATATATATATCAAATATATGTTTGTGTATATATATATAACATTTAAAAAGAAATGATTACATGTTTTATGATTAGTTTCTTCCTCTTTTTCTGAACGCAGGATTTAAGTAACTGTCGGGTATTTCCTAAACCCTGCTTTATTCAATTTTTGGGAAGAAAGAGCTGGAAGCACAGGCATTGTTACTATTGCATGTTCTTAATTATAAAAAAACATAGATTATCAGCATCCCTTTTCATTCTTTAGTCCTAGGATATTGGAACTCCCAAACTGCTGCCAGATGAAGTTGGTATCCTGGTAACCTGCTGTATAAGACTAATCTTTGTCAAAAAGCTTGATTTGCTTACTATATCAACCCAAGTAGCCCTCATTAAATAAAACATCAATTTCAAGGTTTATTGCTTCCCACTTATTTCCTGATGGCTCAAAATTGTTCTTTTATGCATTTTATCAAAATTGCTCCTTTGTGCATTTTTATGCAAAATTGCTGAAAATATGTCTTTTATTATATTAATTGATGAAAGGGCTGTGATGTACACAACTTGACTCCCTTACTTTCTGTGTGGTGGAAGGTAGAAGAAATAAGGGGAGTGGATTCCATCAGACTGAGGTTTGGAAACGTGGAGAGGAAGACCCTCCAAATCCTTGCTTTACTCTTGAAATCCATTTACCATGTTATCTTGTTGTCTAAATGCTTGTCTATTTCTTAAGTGAGACACTTCATCCCTTTATAAAACAGTCTTGCAAAATTTCAATGGGAATGTTAACTTATCACTTTTGTTGCCAGATCACTGGATAAAGAGAGAAAGGGGAACTGTATTTGGATATGACATAGAACATGAGATCTTGGCTTTTAGGAAAGAAACTAGGAAAGTTGGGTGAGTTGAAAATGACTTTAATTCCTTAGCTTTGTATATTTAATTACAATACATTTAACTTCTTTTATTTGATCCTCACAGAATGCCTATGAAATTCATAGATTTTTATTTTACTTTATTTGTACTAGACACTACTGTTCTGTTGTAGAACTATGAAAATATTAATAGTTAATTTACTTATAGTTTCTTTCCTTCCAGACAGCAGATATTTTACATTTGTTACTCTTAACAGTAGTACTCTTATCCTCATTTTATATATGGGGGAACTTAAGTTCAGAGGACTTAAATGTTTTATCAATCCATACAGTAGGTACTGTCAGAAATATGATCCAAACCTAAGTAGCTGATAATATATTAGTTCCACTAAGCAGTGGGAAATTATAGATTAACATAAAAATTACAACATGTAACACAGTTATAAAGTTGGCAACATATTTTATTTTGCTAAATGAGACATAAAATAAAAGCAATTACCTTTGCTTTTTATCATGATTTAATTGTCAAAGAAAGTTTTTTCATCATAGGAAAGTTGGTACTTTCATCCTGACATTTTCATACTGACATTTCACCTTGAGGAAGTAAAAACCTCCTCAAGAAATGGCACTCACTGGCCTTACTCTGTGGAAAAGAAATTTGGGAACCCTTGCTGAAAGACACAAATCTTTTACTAAAGACTTTGAGATTGATAAGGAAAGGCAGATGAAAGAAAAGTCATTCATTCATATGTAGCTCACTCAGAGTTCAGTTAACTCCATCGGGATTGGGAAAAGATGATGGTAGTTATCAAATGTACACCAAAGGAGAAGAAAGACATCTGAAAGAGATTTAAAAGATGGTTATGAGTTGGGGCAATCTAAGCAGGCCTGATGGTATCTTACTCTCATGTATTACACAAGATAACCCAGCCTGTGTGTGCTTAAGGCAGGGTTCAAATATCCCATGTCTGTGCATTGCTTACTCTATTACTGTGTCTATTAGAGAATGTGCTAGTTCTTTTATTAAAAAGTTGCTTACTAACTTGGGATGAACTAGTTGGATTATAAATTTGTTGTATTTAGACATTCTAATTTCATAGAAAAAAATTAAGATATTAGATGCATGAATGTGGAGGGTGAATACAAGTAGAAGAGAACAAAGACGTTGACATCACCATCCAGTAGAGGTGAGCCAAAGCCCAAATGCGTAGAATGCTCTAAATGTCAGAGATTTCCTACGTGCATCATATTAAACATTAGAAGGGTTGGCTACAAGCTGAATAAGGTAATTTCAGGCAAGGTTAGCAGTGGTTAGAGTTGAATTTGAATACTGCTTCCTTCACTTACCTCTGTGTAAAACTGAGCTACTTACTATTCTTGAGTTTAATAATTTTTTATTGGCTACAAAAAGTTTTAATACCATCTGTCTTTAAATTTATAGAGGATAAAATTAAATACTATAGATAAAGCATTTGGCTTATGGTAGGCCCTCTCCCTTTAATGACCCTGGCTTACTTTCTTCAACCCTTTGAAGAAGTTCCATAACTTTCTCCTAATCACAGAAGACCAGTTTCTCAGGCTGAAACACAGCTGTCCAAGGACACCAAGTGACAATCCTGTCCAGGAGAGCATCTTCAATTTGAGCCTCCTCTCCTAAATTCTGCCACCATTTTTCATCCCCTTGCCTTCCTTAAAACATAATTCTGTCCGGCCTTACAATCGCATAAAACCTTTTACATATATTTAATTGCATTATAAAAGTTTTCTTAACCTAATTAGTGAAAATAAAAATAAAAAGGAGAAAAGGTTAATGTCATCAACCTTGAAATAGGAATTTCTAGAGATCTGTTTTCTAGTGTTAGAAGCACACTGAACTGGGAATTAGGACCATTCATTTTATATCAATTTTTTGTGTGTTTGTTGGTGAAGAAGATGAAGGGGAGCAAGGAAAATGCAGATACAAGGAACAATCTGAGAAAGACAAAAGTAAACAAATCAAAGTAAAGTTTACCATAGACTCATTGGTTCTTGCCTTGTTTTCCTTTGCCTACCAGAGACAAATCGCGTTCCATTTATCTCATTGTAAGGTCATCATTGGCTTACCCATCTTTTGACTAGATTATGACAAGTAAGCAAACAATGGCACCACAGTAAGATTCACTGCCCTCTCTTGGCCCTCTTCTAACATCTCCTAACATATGCTAGAGTGTCCTTCCCTCTAACCTGTGCTATCTGTCACACGATATATCTTCTTACATTGTTCTCTGAATATAGTTATCCCCATGTTTCGTGATGCTCCATCTTCAAAAGGTTTATATTTATACCCTACTAATATCAGAAAGAGAATCAGAAGTCCAGAGTTAATGCTATAATTTTGGTGATTTGAATATCTTCCCTTATTCTCTCTACATGGAATTTCTAGTTGTTGTGACACTTTGATGCCATTTAATGAAAGACTCAGGAACCGACATATTATGTAGATCTGGGGGAATTTTCTTTATGTGCTTTGATGTTTTCTTTAAGTTTTAAATTTTATTTGCAGGGGAATATTGAAATAAGAGATGAAGAAGATCTATCTTACTAAATATTTCCAAGGGTGTTTTGTTTGCATCTTTTATAAAGTATCTTATCCATTTGAAAATAATGTAGATGCTATAATTGGATTACCGAACTTTCAAGTGCTTTTCTTTTCCAGTGATTGAATAAAAAACCGTAAATTTTGCTGTGTCCCATACACCCAGACCAGGGTTGAAGATGCTGCAAGTCTCTTATTAACCCCAAGATCTATAAAAATATATCAAAATTACTATAAACACAATGATCTCACATAAAAGAGTATCAGAAAATATTTGCAAAATTAATATATCCATCCTTGTATAAGAAAATCTTTCTTTCTCTTCCCTAGTCAGTTTTTCACCAAAGCAGTGCATAGTTTCCTTTCCTCTAATAGGGAAGTTGATACCCTCAACAGACATAGAAATGAGTTTCTGTTCATGGTTCTAGAGTAATTATAAACAACAGTCTTTTCCACACCGAGAAAATGCCCCAGTTTTGATGATATGTTTTATAGTCTCCTATGAAACTCTGGCCTCCTGATATATAATCTGATATTTTATAGATTCTGTTTTTCAGTTGACTGCTTTCAAGTGCAGTATGGCCACCAGAATTCCATGATTCTATTTTATTCTTTTCTCTGCTATTGATTCAGTCAAGACTGTGACTGCAGCCAGTCTCAGAATTTTCCTCATTTCTGTTGATGCTGTGATAGAGCCCAGCCCTAAGCCCTCTCTGCAGTCTAGAAAGATGTGGAATATTGAACTTGCACAATTAGATAACAATGAGCCAGGCTCTGAGACTGTCAGAGTTTTAGCTGGAAAATGCCTGATTCCAAGGAGATGATACAGCAAATTTTTTAAAACTTTTTTTATTGAAGTTTATCATTCATACATGAACATACATAAAGAATAAATGTGTAATAAAAGTTGTGAACTTACAAATCAAACATGCATATCATCATATCAGGGCTCCCATACATCACCTCACCACCAACACCTTGCATTTTTGTGAAACATTTGTTACAAACTATGAAAGAGCATAGCCAAAATATTACTACTAACAATAGCCAATATCTTACAATTGGTATATTTTTCCTCCAACCCACCCAGTTATTAACACCCTGCATTAGTATTATATATTTATTACAGTTCATGAGAGAATGTTCTCATATTTGTTCTGTTAACCACAGTCTATCTTCCATCATAGGATTCATTGTGTTATACAATCTCAGACAAATATACTATATAAAAGTGATGTGGGCAAAAAAGAAAGAGTTAAAGAAAGAAAGGAAAATAAGGAGTGCTGGTGTATTGAGAGAAGATTATAATTAAAACAAGTTGCACAAGGAATGCTTAGCTGAGGAATACTAAATAATCATAGACGGCTAGGAAGTGAGGGAATGGATCTTGAGCATATTTGGAAGAAGAGTATTCTCAGCAGAAAAATTGACAAGGACCAATGTCTTTAGGCATGAGCAAGGAGACAGATTAGCTGAAACAGAGTGACCTCAAACCATAACCTAGGGTTTCTCCTGGGACCTTGTTAGAAATGCAAAAACTCAGGTCCCACCCAGACCTACTGAATAAGTTCTGCAATTTCACAAAACCTCTAGATGATTCCAATGTAAATAAAATTTTAAGAAGGATTGAGCTAGGTGAGAAGGAATAGAAGATGGGAAAATAGAGGTAACCAGGGACAACTTTGCATAGGGCCTGCCTGAACTCTGAAGTCTGACTTTTATCCTGACTGAATGGGTAGGCATTGCCTGGCAGTGAGAGGGACAGTGAATGATCTCATGCTACTGCTTCCTCACGTGGCTCCTTTGTGCCAATAATTGAAAAAGACATCACTTTCTATAGGCATTTTATTATTTGCCATAACTTTATCATAATAAATGTACAAATCCAAAAGGAGTGTGATGCAAATGGTGCTCTCTACAAACACACACTGCCCAACCTGCACAATCATAGGCAGCAGCTCCACAAATTACATTTTTAAATGATCACCCAATACTGTATGGAAAAAAGTCTTTTAGGAGAAAAGAATGGAAGCACAAAAATCAGTTAGGATGCTAAGCCTATAAACCAATTAAAAGATGACGGTAGTTTAGATTGAGGTAGTGTGGTAAAAAGTTGTAGGATTTTTGATATATTTCAAAGGTAGCAGTAACAGGTTTTACTGATGGATTAGATTTGGTATGTAAAGTGATATTTGCCAGAGATAACTTCAGAGTTTATGACCAGAAAAAATGGAAGGATGGGGGAACCACTTACTGAGGTGGGGAAAGCTATGTGGCTGGATCTGATTTGACGTGGGGAAGGGGTCTAGTCAAGTTTGAGATGCCAATTAGACATTCAAGTGTACTTGTTGAGCAGTTGACCAGATAAACAAAGCTGAAGTTCACAACAGATGTTTTTGTTGTAGATATAAGTTTTGACAATCATTAAGAATAGACATTTTTAAATATATGAAAGTGAATGAACTCAACATAGGACTGAGTGTATGAAAATGAAAAAGATCCATGGGACACTTCACCTGAACTTGGTAGCACACTAATGTTTCAAACTCAAGAAAAAGAGGATCCAGCAAAGGAGGCTGAAAGGAAACAGCCAATTAAGTGAGAGAAATGTGAGAAGCATTTGGAAGTCAAGAGAAAAACTATTTCATGGAACAGGAATTGGCCAATTATGTCGAATGCAGCAGATAAAGTAAGAGGAAGACTGGGTCTCAACCATTTAATTTAACAACATAGAGGGCTTTGTTGAATTTTACAGGTGGAACCCCACAAAAACAGTATGATCAATGGATTATCAGTTCTAGTGGGATTGAAGAGCTGTTGGAGTAGAGATAACAGAGGAAAGAAGCTTCAAAGATAGAAGATAAAAAGAGAAATACTATTTTATTTGCATATTGCTTATGAGATATCAATCCATATTCTTGTACAGAATTTCCTTGAATCATAAAATCCTTATATAGTAAGTAGGGAGCATTTCATTACCCTTTTAAAGAGACAATAAATCTTGGGCAATGGAAATTGGTGATTTTCATAGTAGAAACTCAGGGAATAGCCTCCACTTCTCACAGTCAGTACAGCTATTTTTCCTCCATATTTAAGGAAGCCAGGTTTGGCACCAACTCCCTCAGAATCCAGGAGCTTTTCCAATTTGTGCCATAGATTTGTATGTTATAATGAACAGTTTTAGGCCTCAGGCTTACTCGTGCCCATGAATCAGAAGCTGTTTGAATGCAGAGTTTAGGTTTTAACATTTTTGTTTTTCAACCTCAACTCCCAACTCTAGCAAAGAAGCAGTAGAAGTATGTCATAGATTTCTGTGCCTTGATTAGGTGTTTTCATACTTCTCTGAAACATTTTCATTTTTTCAAGTCAAGCATTTTATATGGTAGATATATGATTCAAATTTAGTGTCAACCTCTTTATTAAGTTCCCTAGTTCTCATCATATAACAGCCACATGATCACATTTGTTTTTATTACCCACTTCAGAGTGCCATTCATGAAGGACTAATTCAGTATTGTAATGAGTTTCAAAAATCCATTAAAGAAACAAACAATATAATTTTAAAAGCACTCAACCCTATTCAAATTTTGAGAAATCCAGGAAAGAATAGAAGAAAAGGATTCTAAGTTAATGTCAAGGAAAAATGGAAAACCCTTTTCCAATAATTGGAATCTATCACGGGAATGTGCTGAATAACTGGAAGCAACATCCTATATATTTGTCATTCATTTATTGAATCAACTAAAATTGACAAACATTCTTGACTATGACATATACTTAGAGTTTATTTTTAAAGCAACATAACACATCACCATTCTTTTTTCATACACTCTACATTCATACCTTGAATTCACTGTTTTGTTAATAGACTTTATTTTTCAAACAGCTTTAAAAATTTAATTTATTTAAAGAAGCTTTAGATTACATAAATAATACATCAAAAATATAGGGGGATTCCCATATGTCCCACCCCCTGCCCCTCCCACTCTTTCCCCATTAACAACAATGTTCATTAGTTTGGTACATTTATTACAATTGATGAACATATATTGAAGCATTGCTACTAACCATGGTCAATAGTTTTCATTATGGTTTACACATTGCACCACATGTTTTTATAGGCTTTGATAAAGTGTATAATAGCCTGTATCCGTCATTGCAGTGTCATGCAGGACAATTCCAATGCCTCCAAAATGCCCCATGTTACACCTATCCTTCCTTCTCCCTTTCCTCAGAACCTCTGGTGACCACTGTCTTTATATCAATGTTACAAGTTCTTCCATTACTAGAATAATAAGTCTACTTTAGTCGATAATTGCATTCCCCCTTTATGTTTGTTCATTACTCCTTCTTGAGGATTTTAGGATGGTGATGCCCACTCTGTTTCTGATTAAGATGAGGCTTATATCCCATGGGGCAGATGGCTGGAACTGTCTTGCTTGCAGTTGTAGATGCTCTCTGTTTTGGGGGCTGGGCATTATCCATCATCCTTTTGTTAGTTGTCCTGGGTGAGACCAATGAACTGGAGAGTAGATGTTGCAACTATGCTGAGATTCAGGGCTCAACAGCATATGAACAGATTGAAGATTTAAGTCTCTGGGACATATATTTAACAAGTGTAGTGCTAATTATAGGTTTAAATAAAAGAAGCATAAGGGCCATGTGTAGGAAAATTAAAAATGAGTCTAACAGTTTTAAAATTTGAGAATAATTGAGAACATAGGATGGAAAGATTCCCTATATCCCACACATCTTACTATTAGTATAGCACATTTGCTACAATTAATGTACAGATATTGGTATATTATAATTAACTAATATGGTTATATTTTAACTTATTCAGATTTCCTGAGTTTTTGCCTAATGCCCTGTTCTGTTCCAGGATTTCATTCAGTACATATTATAGCTAATGGTCATGTCTCCTTTAGGTTTTCTTGGCTGTGATAGTTTCTTAGATTTTCTTTGGTTCTCACATCTATTTTGATTACCATGATAGATTTGAGGGGTACTGGTCAGGTGTTTTGTGGGGTGTCCCTCAATTGGAATTTGTTTGATGTTTTGAACATGATTAGAATTGAGGTTTTGGGCTTTGGGGAAGAAAGTCATATTGAAAAACTGCCATTTCTATGACATCATATCAAGGGTACATGCCATCAAAGTTGATTTATCTCTGTTGATGTTGACCTGATTATCTGGTAAGGTTTATCTACTCTTTTTTAACTAATCCATTTCCCCTTTTCCCATACTATGTTTTTTGGAAATAAGTTACTATGTACAGTCATACTTAAGTAATAGAAAGTTATGTTCTCCCTCCTTGAAATCGAAGTACCTATATAAATGATTTGGAATTCTTGTGTACCAGAGATTTGCTCTTTTCCTCATTCATTAATTTATTCAATAATCGATTGAAATCTGTATGGAATCATGGGTATAATTTTGAATTTTGGGTTATAGTCTGAGGCTATTTCCCTAATTTTGTTTCTCAGATTATTCCAGCTTTAAACACTGGGAGCTTCTTCAGTTGGCCGCTGTGTCCCTTTGACATACCCCCATCATTGTGGAATTTTTTTTTAGCACTTCCTTGCTTTGTGCAAGATGTTCCAGAATCATCGTGTATATTTCCTGCCCCCCATCCCCCTAGAATCAGCCATTTCTCTGAAGAGCCCTGGTCCCTTTTATTGGTGAATGGTGTTAGGAATCAAGACTTAGGCACTAGGTGAGCTCACTGCTACTGGGATTTCATTGATATTAAACCCTCTCAGCTGACAGAGCCTGGCATATACACTTATATATAAATATTTCTATATGTAACTGTCTGTATCTATCTTAAGCTAAACATGAATTCATGTTGCTTTCTCTAACTCTAATTCATTACCACATGCCTCATTCTAGCCTCCTCCCCTGGCTTTTCTGTAAATCCCTATTCCAAGAGTGAGAAACTTGTTTCCCACCATGTACCATCCATTTATGTAATTGTTCAGTTCCAGTGTTCATGCCTAGCAGTATCAGAACTGTTAATCTGTACTCCAGTTGGCAACACAAGATTGTAGTGATTATGTGCAGCTCCTTTTGCCTTGTCTTACAGACTCCATTCATTTCCAGACTTACTTAGGTCAACGCCTTCCCCACAACCCCCACCCTTTTGAATTCATTATTGTCTGCTTATCTATATTTTCCTGATTTCTTCCCCTTTAACATTTGTTTGCATAGTAAATTAGATGTAGTAATATATATCTGTATGTGTAATTTTCCCAACTTGAAAAAATATCAGCTTTAAATGGCCAAAAAATAAATTTTCTCTTGCTTTTTAAATTTGATGGATTTTCAGACCTTTATTTTAACAGCAAGAATTATTAATGATTTTGTTTTCCCCAAAAACTCTTTAAGAACTAATCAGAATTCTGTGTCCTGAAGGAGAGCTTGATCTCTCTCTATTGTTCTCTTGATCACACAATGTGTAATTTTTCCCTGTTTCCCTTTCAACATTATTGGGCAGACACTTCAGGCAGAAAATCTGTCCAGGAAGGAAGTCTGCATATCAATGTTGTTATCTTCTGTGCCTCACTGTTAAATATTGTCATGGTTGGAATATTGATTAGATAGGTGAAATTTTCTATATAAGACACTGTGTAAATTCTTAAGACTTTTAACCTGATATTATGCGAACTATGACATAAGGGCCATAAAAATGGTATAGAGAAACATTTAGCCTAGTAATTGTCAAGCATATGGCTACACATCATGTAGTTAGAGTGCAGAAAAGTTTAGTGACAAAATGGGTTTTCTGTGTAGTTTTGATAACAAGGAAATCTCACTTCCTGTGCCAAGTTGTTCAGTAGCAGAGATCCTAGGATTTGGATCCTGTTAGACCAGGTAGCAAATTGCAATTATACTATAGGGAAATATTGATCTTACAAGGATATTTCAAAGATTGAATTTTGTTTATGATAATAAGTGAGGTTGCCCAGTGCAGTGATTATTACATAATAAGCACCAGATGAGTTTTAGTTTTGTTTCCCTTCCTCTCGCTTAGTTTCTTCCTCCTTTCTTTTAAGTCAACCAATATTTAAGGCTTTGATCCATTCTTCCTTCAACCATTGGTTCCTTTGTTCATTCATTTATTCCTTCCTTACTCTTTTCTCCCTCATTTCTTCCTAACCCCTTTCTTTCCTTTCCCTTTCTCCCCATCTCACATTATCTGAAATTTTTATTTTCAAGCTATTGCAAGATGATAA
>JAQZBX010019863.1:0-33451 GCA_029593785.1 Cabassous unicinctus
AGGAAGAAAGAGGTAAAATTGAAGATTGATCTGCACACCTGGAAGAAATAGAAAAATAAGAGCAAACAAATCCCAAAACAAGCTGAAACAAAAGAAATAAAAATCAGAGCACAAATAAATGAAATTGAAACCAAAATAAAAATAATAGAATCAACAAAAGTTGGTTATTTGAGAAGATCAGCAAAATCAACAAACCCTTAGCTAGACTGACAAAAAAAGGGGAGAAAATATACAAATAAGTAAAATCAGAAATGAGAGGGAGGACATTACCCCTGACCCCACAGAAATAACAGAGAACATATGACTAGTTTTATGAGTTTTTGCTCTTGAAATTGAAACTTAGCCTATTGTTATGGGATGCCTAAGGGTCACCTCCTGAGAGCCTCCTTGTTGCTCAAATGTGGCCTCTTTCTAAGCCAAACAGCATATGAATGCATTACCTTTCTTCCAGCATGGGACATGACTCCCAGTGATGAGTCTCCCTGGCACTGAGGGACTGCTATCAAGTGCCAACTGGCAATGTGACTGGAAAAAGACCTCAAATAAAAGGGAGGAAAGGTAAAGACAAATGAGTTCATATGGCTAAGAGACTTCAAAGTGAGTTGGGAGGTCATCCCAGAGGTAACGTTTACACACATCTCAGTAGGACCTCATAGTCTTTCAAAGTGTATATCACCCCAAATAGAGGGTCTCTTGAGGATTCTGGAGACACCAAGGTCCTATGTCAGGGTGGATAGCTCCAGAGTTGGGTGCCTTATCAGTGGGCCCTACTTTGGAATTTGTGCTCCTGAGAGTAACAGAGTTGGACTCAAATATGTCCTCCCTGCACATGGTTCATCTGTCCCTTTTATTCAAACCTATATTTGGTGCTGGAGTTTGTAGGTGTACATGCAGAGACTGGAGTCTTTGGGCTGTTCATGTGCCAGCTGGACCCAGAATCTCAGTGGAGGTGCAATTCCTACTCTACAGCTCAATGGACTCACCCACAACACCTGGTGGGGAGATGATGATGGACAATGGCCATCCCAGGGAATGAAGAGAGTCTACAGCTGCAGACAGGATAATTCAATTCATCTTATCCATGTGATATAAGCCCCCTTTCAATTGGAAGTGGAGTGGCCATCACCATCCCAGACTCCTCAGGATTGGGGGGAGAGCTATGGACTAGAGTGGACTTACTGGTATTCTGTTATAGACATATTGTGATTCAAGCAATGGAAGAAATTACAACAGTAATGTGGAACCAGTGGCCACTGGACACTCTGGGGGCAGGGAGAGGGAAAAGCAGTTGTAATACAGGGGCTTTTTTGGGACTTGGAAATTATCCTGAGTGACATTGCAATGACAGATACAGGCCATTTTATATCACCATATAACATGCAGAACTGTGTGGGAGAAAGCATGGTCTACAATGTGACCTATGGTCCATGCTTAATGGCAAAACCCCAGGATGTGTATATCCATTGCAGGTGATGTGCCACACTAATGAAGGATGTTTATGTGGGAGGTTGTGGGAGGTGTGGGAGGTGGGGCATATGGGAATCCATATAATTTTTGTGTAACATTTATGTAATCTAAGTATCTTTTAAAAAAAGAAAAGAAAAGAGAAAAACAAAACAAAACAAAATAACAGAGATCATAAGAGGATAATATGAACAACCGTATGCCCAAAAAACTACCCAATGTAGAGAAGATGGACAAATTCCTAGGAAGATAATAACCACCTTTTCTGACTTTAGAAGAAGTAGAATACCTCAATAAACTAATCACAGGTGAAGACATTAAAACAGCCATCAAAAACCTCCCAAAGATGAACAGCCCAAAACCAGATGGCTTCAGAGTTGAATATTACCAATCATTCAATGACGACCTAATACCAAACTTGCTCAAGCTCTTAAAAAAATTGAACAGGAAAGAACTCTACCAAAGTCATCCTATGAAGGCAACATGACTCTAATATCAAAAACAGGTAAAGATCTACAAAAAATAAATTTACTTACAAATATCTCTAATAAATATGGATGCAAAAATCCTCAACAAATACTTGCCAATAGAATCCAAAAGCATAATAAAATAATTATGCACCACAATCAAGTGGGTTTTATCCCAGGTACTGCAAGGATGATTCAACATGAGAAAATCAATTAGTGTAAAAAACTACATTGATAAATTGAAGAAGAAAAACGACATGATCCTCTTTATTTTTGCAGAAAAAAACATGACAAATGCAGCACTCTTTCTTGATAAAAAAAAAAAAAACTCTCTAAAAGATAGGAATAAAAGGAAGATTACTCAAATTGGTAAAGTGCATATATGAAAAACCTACAGCTAGCATTGGCCCAATGGTGAAAGACTGAAAGCTTTCCCACTGAGGTCAGTAAAAAGACAAAGATTCCCACTGTCACCATTGTTATTCACTATTGTGCTAGAGGTTCTAGATAGACTGTTCACATCCAGGGGTGGAGTGACGATGGGTGAAGGTGGGAGGTGTTGGGAGAAAATGGGTGATGAGAGGTGATGGTGGGTGATGGTGGAATGATGATGGGTTGATGGTCAGTGATGGTCGGTGATGGTGGGCAATGGTGATGGCAGGGTGATGGTGGCATGATGGGGTGATGAGAGATTGATGGTCAGTGATGGTGAGTGATGGTGGTGCAGTGATAGGTGATGGTGGATGATGGTGAGGTGATGGGATGGTGGGGTGATAGTGGGGTGATGAGGTGATGATGGGGTGCTGATGGAGTGGTGGTGGGTGATGATGGGTGATAGTGGGTGATGATGGAATGATAGTGGTTAATGGGTGAAGATGGCTAATGGGTGATGAAGTGATGGGGTGATGATGGGTGATGATGAGTTATGGTGGGGTGAATGGGGTGATGAGAATGTCCCTGCAGGTGCCAGCATTCATTGAACCTTGGCAGGGGCTGACATTGCTAATCACCCACAGCTCTTTCTGCCCCTGAAGGGTCTGAAGGGGCCTCAGAAGCTTGCATGAGGCCCTCAGGAGTCACACTAGTTGAGGGGCATCTTCCCAGGCAGTGAGCCCATTTGCCCATCTGCTGCTCTACCTGCCAGAGAGTCGTGGCTGGTCCCACTTTCCAACTGCTCCTCTGGTATCCACTGCGGCCGGGTGCCTCTTTCTAAGATGCAGCCCTGGCCCTGTATCTCCACACACCCCTCACTGCTTGGAAAGACGGCCGGCTGCCTGATTCCAGCATCTCCCCCTTTTGTCCTTCATTTCTCTGCCTCCCACGTGGTTCAGGTGATGCTTTCTCCTTGTCCTGCTTCCCTTCCCCTCCGCATTGGGGGCATAGACGCCTCTCAGAAGTCGTCTGTGCACATGTAATTAAGACCCTTAATTGAACTTCATGTAATACCTCCCTTGCAGGTCTGTCCGGCTTTTGGAATGTCTGATACTTGAGCTCTTGGCTCGCGTCAGCACAGCTGGCCTCCTCTCCACCCACACTGCGGTTCTGTTCTCCTGTGTGTCCTTTTAGGTTGACCAGTCCTTGCGTTGCTGTGTGTCTTGGGGCTACGACCTGCATAGAGGTCAGGACTGGGACGTCCCCTGCTGGGCCGACCCTGAAACTGCATCAACTCCCCTGTTTCTGTCTCCCAGCTGGAGGAGTGCAGGTGGGGACCCTCCCCAATATGGGGAGGGGACTGGGCCCTGGGACCCCACGGAGGCTTAGCTGCCAGAACCGAGAGGCACATCCCAGGTTTTGAGCGGTTGGGGGCTGTGTGTTGGCGCTGTGGTGGCGTGAAATGCGGGCCGGAGGGGCTGGCCGGAAGCCTGTGCCGCCCCCTCTGCCTGAGTCCAGTCGGCGAGCTTTGCAGTGACCTGGGAAGAGGTTTGAACTCAGCCCCTCTCCCATCCCAGCAGTGGGGCCGGCGGGGAGCGTGCGTCCTGGGCAGACTCCTGTACTCTGATGCTGCTTCAGGGCCGGCACCGAGGGCGGAGTGAGAGCTGTCATCTCACCTCCTCCTTACTGGAGCTGAGTCGGACCAGTTCTTCGGGTGCTCACAGGGGGCGGCGCCCCGCCGGGTGCACCCATGGCCAGTGTAGAGCCGGTGTAGGAGCTGCTGGAGGGCCCGCGGGGCCGTATCGGGCGTCTGAAGCGTGGTGGTCTGCGTGCCGTCTTGTGTGCTGCGAGGCCCTCGAGGTCCTGTGGATCTCACCGAGCTCCCCTCGGTGGCTTTCCTGCTGCGGCAAATGCCTTGGGGACCTGTTAACTGAAGAGCCTCTTATAGGAGCAGAGGGGGCGGTGAGCACGGTCCCTTGTAAGGGACCGTAATTGCCAAGTGCTCACGGAAAGTTTTAATTCCTCTCTCTGCAGTGGGCAGATATTGCATGCTGAGCCGATGCAGAGATCCTGGGCCTGCCCTATGCCCTGGTGCTTTCAGAGTTCCTTTATCTCCGCTCACAATGGAGGCAGAGGGCTGAGGCTAAGCTCCACTGAGGTTTTTATATTTCCTTTCATTTTACCCTGTGCTGGGTAATTGTCGAGTCAGTGTGAAGAGCGAATCCACATTATGATGTTTCCTCCTTCCTCGTGGGGGGTCACCGGGACCAGAGAGTGCCCCTCTCAGGGCCCACTCGGGATGAACCCCGAGTCCTCACTGGGTGAGGTCTGGCCGTGGGCGCCTTGCGTCCCTTGCTGGCGCTTGCCCTCCAAGGACTCCCTGGGCTCTCAGAGACCCCGTCCTGGCCTCACTCTTTGGTCTTGTCATGGGCATTCGAGCCCTGAGGCCCGTTCCCCTCTGATGACCCGGGGACGAGTCCCTGCCACGGTCCTGCCTCATGTTTCCAGGACACCCTCATGTCTGGACCATTTGGGCCCGCGGGGGCAGGGAGAGGGTCAGCGTTTGGGGTCGGAAATCTGGTACTGAGGTTTGGGGAGATGCTGGCCTACATGGGGCCTCTTCTGGAAGGGGCTATGGCAACCATTGCTTGGTCAGGAGGGGCTGCCACAGCACACTGGGCCTCTGGCCGGAGGGTGCCGGGCGCAGGAAAGACCCCAGCTGGGGCGGGCCAGGGAGGCTGGGGCTGGGGAGACAGGGTGAGCAGAGCCTCCGCGGGCACTCTGGGTATGGTTTCTCCCCCACCGCCACTGGAACCCAGGTCTCAACTTCGTGGACGTGTCATTTCTGAGCGACGTGACACTTCCTTTTAAGGGTGCAGATCCTGAGGCTTGGCCAGTACATAACCACGAGTCTCCCCCACAAGGAAAAGAGTAGTTCCATGAGATCAGGCGGCCACCCAAGGCACCCACTAGCTGCCATCTGCAACGACGGCTGAGGTTCCTCTCCTCCCGGCTTCGTTCCTATGTTTTGTAGTCTGACTGACTTCCTCAGCTGAGTTGGTTTAGGCATCTCCCGTATCTGTTACCTGGATCAGTAGTTCATCCCTTTGATTGCCAGGAAGTGCTCTACTCTGGATGGACCACAGTTTGTGTTTTGCTTTAAGGGGGGTGGAGATTTTCATGTTTCCAGATTTCCACTCTTATGAATAAAGGCGTTATGAACATTTGCATAAAAAAGACAATTGTCCAAAAAAAATACAAATGGCAAAATAAATTAAAGCATATTACCACCATCCCAGAAGAGTCTCTCAGGCTTTCCTAAAAAATCTTCACATTGCCCACCTTACCAACACACAATGACTAGTCTATTCATTTATATGACATTGGAATAGTATTTTTTTTAACATTTTAATAAATGGCATCATTTAATAGCCCCTTCTTTGTGTAAGGCATTCTAAAACTCTAATGAATGAATAGCTTCAGATTCATCCACATTGTTGGGGTTAATCCATAGTCCCTGTTTAAAATTTTAATAAAATTATTATGTATAAATACTTCATAGATGTTTATCCTTTTCTCTTGGTTGGACACCTGAACATTTACCACTTTTTATTTAGTGTGAGGAAAGCTACTGTGAATATTATTCTACAAATTTCTATTGGATGATTGCACTTAGTTCTCTTGTGTACATAATGAAGACAGGACTCACAAGAGCTGTTTAATTTTATTAAAAACTACTCAACACTTTATGAAATGCTTAGCATTTGTGGCCAAGTATTTATAAAATGCATGAAAAGTTAGATTGAGGAAAATAACCATCATTGTGTATTGCCAATGATGATATTCTGAGTTGTATAGTAATATACCATTGTGTTGGGAATTACCTTTCCCTTGAGAATATATGAATGTTATTAATGACTAACTGAGTCATTAATCACTTCTTCATGAGTTTAAAATGACTTAATTTTCTACAATACACTCTGACCAATATAGAATTAAATTAGAAATCAATATTAGAAAAGTTTCAAATTACAGCATACATGTAAGCAATCTTCAACTCAAAAAATATCACAATTGATGTTCAAAAATATTTTGAATTGAATGGTGTGAAAACATAACACATAAAAATTGGTAGAATTTTAAAAAGCTGTGCATGGAGGGGAAGTTTAAAATTGTAAGTGCTTGTACTAGAACAGAAGGAAAGTCTAAATTCAATGACCATCATTTCTAACTGAAGAAACCAAGAAAAGAAAATGATCCTCCATTAAGTAGAAGAGTATAAATAAATGATAAAGAAAAGGAAAAAGTAAGAAATGTAAAAAGTTTTATTTTCTCTGAAAGATCTACCAGATTAAGTTCTACTTAAATATATCAGGAATTAAAGCGAATGAAGTAGAATACCAAAATCAGTAATGACATAGAAGTTTATTGAAAGATAGGCTCCATCTATGAAAATAAATGAAAATTAAAAAATCAAAAAAATTGTGGCAAATGGTAAAATTTGGTTTCAGTGAAATTAGAATTTTAGAAAATTGTCCTCCACATAACCTTAAGACTTCCCAGTAATGAAAGACTTCTTTCCTACACTGGCTAATGAAATAAATGAATGTGTTTCATATTTTTATTTTGTAAGAAGTATTTAGTATTTGAAAGTTCACCAAATATGTAAATCAATATTTTCCAGATGAGCAATATATAGTGTTAAAAAATCATGCATGGGTGTGAAAAAATTCAGCTTTAATTCAATGAATTTAAATTTAATGTAATAAAGTTATTTTTATATTCTCAGATTATAAACTGCAATTATTCTTTGTGAGTAACCACTTGTTAAATTTTTTTTGGACTTTCAATATTATGAAGAAGTATTAATGATTATCTAAAAGTGGTAATCAATTACTCCTTCCATTTTTTGGCAATATGTCTGTGTGATGCTCTCTTTTCTCTTTTCTCTGTGAATGAATGAATAAAGACACAGGTAGGAAAATTCCAGCTCTTTCTTAACATGCTAGGTTTAAAGAGATTTTCATAAGTCCAAAACAATGTCTCATTATGCCCTGGGTTTAGAAATGAACAAATTTTGGACAAAATGTGTTAATGTATTAGTGTATACAAGATTCATTAGGCTTATTAAGTTAAATAATTTTTTAAACTTGTATCCCTTTTAATTTCTAATATGGTAAATATATATGTATATATATGAATATATGTCACTTAGAAGTTTCACTGTGTTTTCATTATTGTAAAGAGTTTTAAGGTACACAAGAAAGAGCAAAAAATTGAGAAGTGATGATAAATAAATTCCATTAAATTGTATTTTGAAAAGTTCAGGAAACCTCAGATAGCATATTTTTGGCATGTATTTTGCACACCAGAATCCTCTTTTGAATGTTTTTCCATGGAATTAAAGAGACTGTGGCTTTATTAGATGCCTGCTGATCATTATTTATTGATTAGATGCCTGTCATTCATCCTGGGACAATGTTCAGGTTTCTCTTCACAGAGTCAGATGTGATCCACCAATATTTCTGTGTCTCACCTCAAAATTTTCAGATAATCCTTTCAATTGTTAGATTTTCTCAGGCTTTTCTCCTGGCTATGAGTACTTGCAATCTTAGTGTATTCTGCTTTTCTCTTATGTCATATGTTTATACATTTCCAAAGGTGCTTAAGATGAGTTCTGTGGAAGCCTGTAACAAAGGCTAGAACAAAGTCTTATCCACATGTACCCCAGAGTTTTCAACTCTCATTTTGTTTGTAACTTCTGGGGTGACTGCTGTCTTAGGTCCCACTGCAAATAAAGTTTCTCCTAAAACTCTTCTCACATTGTGTTTCACACCATGGTACTACATTCATAAACCCTATCATCTATAGATTGTGGATGAGAGTTTAACATTATCCTAGGCAGAATTTTCAACCAATATTTTTAGATCCCAAGTAGGGAATTTACAGATTAAAAAATTATTAAAAATGAATTCCAAAGAAGTTTAATTTATACTTGATATTTTTTCTTAAAATGATCTAGCTTAATTAACTACATGTAAGCTAGTGAATTTTATAAACCTATGTGAAAGTTTTTCATACCAAAAACCACCTTTATTAAATTCATGCATTCTTGTTAAAATAAATTCCCCATTGTAATATGTCTTTTAATATTTGAGATAATTTTAAAGTAAAAGTAAAAAATGCAATCATATGGAGGGCACCATGTCTTTACAGGGCAGGGACAAAGCTGGGGAATCTGTACCAACCTCTCTGGGAAATTAAAGGCCATGCCTTGGAGGCCAGTGATCATTCTACTTTGGCAGTGCAAACCACCCAAGGAGCTATTCTTTGGCAAGAATTGGAAGCTCCATTTCCCAAAAACAGGGGAGGAAGAGATGGTTGGCTACCAGTTAGTAAATTCAGCTGGCTAAAGCATAACCCTAAGAACAGTTAAAGTTTGAGCCTGTCCAAATCAGAAGGAGGCTGGTAGCTGCCATTTTTACTCCACCCCCAGCATGAGGGGAAGCTGGGCTGACTGAAAATCACGGTGATGGTAGAGACTGGTTTCTTTCATCCAGATTAGCCTGCAGCCCTGGCCTATTCTTGAGTCCCACCTCTACTATTGAGGAAGCAGGTGGGCCCTGTACCAGCCTATCCAGGTAATTGCAGGTACATTTGGCTGGCACAGACTGAATAATTAGAAGTCAACTGGGGCAACTGCAGTCATTTTTGACCTGCACTGCATATTGCTGCCCACACCTGTAGCTCCTTCCCTGCCCCAGGCAGGGGAGAAAGGGGACATGAAGCTTCATCAATCTCTCTGGGCAGCTACAGTCTAGGCCTGCATGAGTTGGATTATTCCACACAGCTGTGGCTCTGTCCCTACACCTGCCAAAGGAGAAAGTTGGAAGATGCTTCATTGGTCTTTGGGGCAACGAGGGTAGCTTGAGCCTCCACAGCTTATAGCACCAACTATACCTTTCACTCCTACTACACAACCAGCAAGGGAGAAGGGCACGAAGCCCCAAACTAAAGAGAAAAACTGCATTCAGAATAAATACTCTAGTAAGCCAGATGCCAAGACACCAACAAAAAATTACAATCTACACCAAAAAACAGAAAGATATGCCCAGTTAAAGGAACAAGATAAGCCTCCAGATGACATAAAGGAGTTGAGACAACTAATCATCCATGTTCAAACAAATCTCCTTAATAAGTTCAGTGAGATGGCTCAAGAAATTAAGGATATTAAGAAGACATTGGATGAGCACAAAGAAGAACTTGAATGTATACATAGAAAAATAGCACACCTTAAGGGAATGAAAGGTGCAATAAATGAAATTAAAAATATACTGGAATTATATAATAGCAGATTTTAGGAGGCAGAAGAAAGGATTGGTGAGCTCAAAGAAATGGCCTCTGAAAGTGAACATATAGAAGAACAGATGAAAAGATTGGAAAAATTTGAACAACGTCTCAGGGAACTAAAAAACAAGAGATGTGCAAACATACATGTCATGAATGTCCCAGAAGGAGAAGAGAAGAGAAAAGGGGAAGAAGGAATATTTGGAGAAATAATGGTAGAAAATTTCCCAACCCTATTGAAGGTCATAGATATCCATGTCCAAGAAGCATGATGTACTCCCATCCAAAAAAATCCTAAGAGACCAATTCTGAAACACATACAAATCAGAATGTCAAATGCCAAAGACAAAGAGAGAATTCTGAAAGCAGCAAGAGAATAGCAATGCATAATGTATAAGAGATACTCAGTAAGATTAGGTTCAGATTTCTCACCAGAAAGATGCAGGCAAGAAGACAGTGGAATGATATATTTAAGATATTACAAGAGAAAATCTTCCAGGCAAGAATCTTATATCTGGCAAGATTGTCTTTCAAAAATGAGGGAGAGTTTAGAATATTCACAGATAAACAGAAACTGAGAGAGTTTGTAATCAAGAAACCTGCTTTACAGGAAATACTAAAGGGTGTGCTACAACCTGGAAAGTAGAGATGAGAGAGGCCTGGAAGAGAGTCTAGAAATTCAGATTATATCAATAAAAGTAACTTAAAGTGTCTAAAGAGTGGTGAAAATAAAATATGACAGATAAAACCCAAATATTCAGGAATAAACTTAAAAAAAATTTAAAGCACTTGTATTCAGAAAACTACAACTCATTGTAAAAAGAAATTTTAAAAAAAGAACTGAATGATTGAAGGAATATTCCATGCTCATGGATTGAAAGACTAAATATCATTAAGATGTCAATTCTACTCAAATTGATATACAGATTCAATGCAATCCCGATAAAAATCCCACCAGCATTTTTAAAATAAATGGGAGATATGATTATCAAAGTAATTGGGAAGGGTAGGGGTCCTGAATAGCCAGAAACATCTAAAAAAGGAAAAGCAAGGTGGGAAAACTCTCATATCCAGATTTTAAGTTGTATTGCCTAGCTACAGTGATAGAAGCAGCATGGTACTGACATCGGGACAGACACATAGACAAATGGAACCCAACTGATGGCTAAAAAATGGACCCTCACATCTATGTTCAAGTGATTTTTGACTAGGCTGTCAAACCCACCCAGCTTGGGCAGAGGAGTCAATTTAACAAATTGTGCTGACAAAATTGTATGTCCATTGCAAGAGAGTGAAAGAGGACCCCTATCTCACACCCTATACAAAAATTTACTCAAAACGAATCAAATACCTAAATATAAAAGCAAGAACCATAAAGCTTCTAGAAGAAAATGTAGGAAAGTATATTCCTAACCTGGTGGTAGGTGGTGGATTCTAAAATAAATAAGAGGAGAACTGAGATGGACTACTGATATTTAATGTATGTTGAAGTTTTGACTGGCTTTACTGTAAAGGTGTGGAGATGTACAGAGTTGATAGCACATTTTAGTGAGTAACAACTGGTTTGTGAATGGGGATGTGGCTGAAGATGGTGGTCAGGGGATGTAAATGCCAATTGACAGGAATCTAGAGAATGATCTAAGGACTGAGTGGAATGGTAAACCTAGAGGTGAATGAGAAGAGTGGTTGAGATTTCAGATGCGAGAGTGTCCTTCATAAGCTAGAACAGATGTAAATCAGTACTGCAGGGTGGTGGGAAGTGGAGAAGTATGGGAAAAATTCAACTGGAGTGACCTATGGAGTGTAGTTAACAGTAATAATGTAATATTCTTGCATCTGTGCCAAAGATGTACTGTGTTGATGATGGGGGAGTATGGAGAATGTGTGCCAAGTGTTTGCTGTGGGTCTGGTAATAGTTAGATGATGTGTCTTGTGATCTGTGGCAAATGTTCTACAAGGGTTTGGTGTGTTGGTGGAGAGGTGTTGTTTGGGAATTCTGGACATGTGCATGATTGTTTTGTAAGTTTACAACTTCAGTCATAAAAATATATTTAAAAAATAATAATAGGGTGGGTTGGGGGGAAAATACACCAAATGTATGATAAGGACTATAATTAGTAGTAAGATTTTGACAATATTCTTTCATAATTTTTAACAAATGTCTCACAATAATACAAGGTGTTGGTGGAGGGTTGATGTATGGGACCCCTGTATGATGTCATGAATGTTTGCTTTGTAAGTTCACAACTTTTACTATACACTTACTGTTTATGTATGTTCATGTATATATGATATAAAAATAAATAAAAATAGGTTTGGTTGGGGGAAATACTTTGGTTAGTAGTAATATTTTGAGGATGCTCTTTAATCATTAGTTAAAAATGTTTAACAACAATGCAAGGTATTTGTGGTAGGGTGAGGTATAAGAGCCCTGTATGACATTATGTATGTTTGCTTTGTAAGTTCACAACTATTACTATACACTTACTGTTTATGTCTGTTCATGTATGAGTGATATACTTCAGTAACCTTTTAAAAATGGGGAAAAATTAAGCATAACACATCCATAAACTGTCTGCAAGAGACGTACCTTAAATTCAAGATACAAGTAGGTTGAAATTCAAAGGATGGAAACAATTTGCCATGGAAATAAAAAGAGACCTAGGGTAGCTAAATTAATATCAGATATAATAGAATTTAATTAAAAAACAGCTAAAAAAGGTAAAAATGTTCATTATATACTGAAAAAGAGTCATCGATTCAACAAGAAGTTGTAGCAATTTTAAGTATATATATATGCACTTAACAGTAGAAAACAAAAATATATGAAGCAAGCATTGACATATTTGAAAGCAGAAATTGACAATTCTGCATTTGTAGTAGGAAAAGCTAATACATCTCCCTCAATAATAAATAGAACATCAAGATGAATTCAAGACTTGAATAGTATTTTAAGCCATCTAGACCTAAAAGGCATGTATAGAACCCTTCACTCAAGAACCCCAGAATACAAATACTTCTTGAGTGCATATGGATCATTCTCAATTATAAACTATAATTTAAGTAACAAAAAGGTCTCAATTAATCAAAAATATTGGAGTCATAAAATGTATTTTCTCCAAATATGAAAGGATGAAACTAGAAATCAATAACAGAGGGAGAAGTAGAAAGCTGATAAATATGTAGATATTATGCCTAATCTTATACAACCAATGGGTAAAAGATGAAATCACAAGGCAAATTAGGAAATATCTTGAGGTGAATGAAAATTAAAAAACAGCATATCAAACCTTATGGGAGGCAGTGTGAGCAATTCTGAAAGGCAAATTTATAAATCCATATGCTTACATTAAAGAAGAATAAAGACTTCAAATCTGAGACCTAACCTCAAGTCTGAAAGAGCTAGAAAAACAAAAACAAACTACCCCAAAATGAGGAGAAGGAAGGAAATTATAAATATTAATGTAGAGAAATGAAACAGAGAACAAAAATATAAAGAATAAAAAACCCAAAAGTTGGTTATTTGAAATGATAAATAAAATTCATAAAGCTTTAGCTAAACTGACAAATTAAAAAAGAAAAGAGAAAGGATGCTCCTTTTTGCTTTGAGGAGCCTACATTCACATTTTGGGTGTCTACTTTTTTCCTTTCCTCTCATTTCTCAATAAACTCTTTTACTGTCCTAACTAAATTGGCATGTTCTTAAATTCTTTTATGTGAAATAGCTAAGAACCTATAGAAATCTTGATAGCACCCTTAGGTTTTGTTCATTGTCAATCCCGGGGAGGCCCTGAGAATGCCTCTAGGGCCCCAGAAACTGTTTGCTGGCAAGCCAAGGACAATTAATTTCTATTTTTTAATGGACTTTCAGTGTGTTTAATGGCAGAACTAGGTCTCTGGGAGTGACCATTAAATGAGCATGCTCGTGGCTATCTGCTAAGACCTCTGCTAGTAGGCTAAAGAAAGATCCCTAGCCAACCCCTTTCCTAAGGAGAAAGCCTGGCTTGGATGGTTCACTCTGGGAACCAGATCGAGATGTCTCCCAAAACCTCCAAGGTTCTGGGCATACCCAGAGAACAGAGATTCCTGGTTCCTGGATAAATGGGGTCAGTGAGTAGGGCTCCTGATCTCCAGGACAGTAGATCAGCAAGCAAGTTAGGTGTAGCAGTGGAATGCCACTGAGACTGATGAGACTGATGAATGTGTTTATCCTCCCATAAGATAATGAGTTGCTCATTCAGCATTACAATAGTCTTCCCATTGAGGTGTCTTTTCAGAAACTGGGATGACCTGCCTACTGAGGTTCTATAAAGGAAGAAGCCGATCTCTCTTCAACACCACATGGCCACAGTACACGTTAAAGGAGGTCAAGAATGGCTGCTAAATGGGATCCTCAATTTAAGCCCTATACTCCAGGTAGTCCTACTGTGTAGAATGGAAGGAAAATAAGTAGACTTTCCCTATATATAGATTTTTATTGCCCTATATTATAATAAGAGCCTAAAGGGTTCTTGTTAGCTCCACTATGCAGAAGGAAACCCCAGAGCAGAGTAAGCCCCCTTCCAAGAAGGAAGAAGATATCTTAGGTGATCCCTTTCTTAGTAGCCCACCTCACTATGACCCAGGCCAGACCCAGAAGCCTCTTTAAACTCACCACCCATGAGGGGCTTTGGCATCTCCCCTGTATGCCTTGAGGTCTAGTCCAGCCAGAAATACTCAAAGTGGAGCCTCATTCCACCAACTAGAGAGTCTGAGTGTCTCTACCTTTTAAGAGAAGTAGCTAATGTGATTGTAGGAACCACTAGGATGCATGACCCATTTTCTATGGCCAACCTGGCACAGTGCAAAGAGAAGTTATGTTGGTTTTCTGAGGCCTCCACCAAATTTACTGATAGATTCCAGCACCCCACAATGATCTTTGAACTAACATGGGGTGATATGCACATTATTCTTTCAACATCCTGCACACCATAGAAAAAGCTCTGCATCTGAACTGAGGCACAAGGGCATGCCAATAGACTGGCTGCCCAACAGCCAAACCAATGTGTGGTGGGAGCAGTAGCAATTCTCAATACAGATCCTAGGTGGAACTATCAAAGGGGATATCATGCAGATCTAAAGACTCGAGACCATATAGACACATACTTCCTTGAAGGGATGAGGAAGTGCATTATGAACCCAGTAAACAGGCATCTCAGTCTTTAACAATTGAGACCATGCCACAAAGAGGAAAAGGATAAGAAGTAGTAGGCTGAAGGCCCAGGAACATGGTCACCTTTTTGCAGTCAACTTTAAAGGCACCCGTCACCTCAAGGCCACCCAAGTTCATGCTCCATTCAGCAGGAACTTGCTTCAAATGTGGAAAGGCCAGTCACTGGAAACATAACTGAAGCTGCCTCACAGCTGGCATCTGCCAGCATCTTGTCTCAGTGCAGAAAGGACAGGCATTGGGCCCAAGAGTGAACCACTCCCCAGAGAGGGAATGGGACGCCCCAGGGAGCCCTGCTTACTACAACCAAGGAGGATTGAGAAGGCCTGAGGTCAAGCATGTCTCCCTGGATAAAACTGTGAACCATTAACCAGGAGGATCCTCAGGTGAACCTTAACATAATAGGTAAGATTGTTAGTTTCTTAATGGATAAAGGAGGCACTTGACCGGTCCTGACCTGCCAGGCTGGGACTCTTTCAACTCAGTCATGTGCTACAGGTGTTGATGGAAACTCAAGATCAAGGCTGTTTTCAAAACCTCTTCCCTGAAGACCGTAGACTGTGGATACCCAGGTTTGGCAAAATAGCCCAGCCACTTTAGAATGTTATTGCAGGGGCTAAAAACAAACAGTTAGAATGGAAAATGAACAAGGAAACTGCTTTGTATGCCTTAAAAAATCTATTTGCCCTCCAGCCTTAGAAATTCCTAAATTAAACAAGTCTTTCTGTCTGTATGCCACAGAGAACCCAGACTTTGCATGGTTCAAAGATGGAAGCACTTTTATCAGAGAAGGAATTGAAAGAGTAGGCTATACAGTGGTCTCTCAATTTGAAACTATAGGAGTCCAAGCCCTTCCCCCTGGGATCTCAGGCCAGAAGGCAGAGCTAATCATCTTAGCCTAAGTCTTAATGCTGACAGTTGGGAAAAGAGCTAACATTTACACAGACTCCAAGTATGCTTTCATTATCCTCCATGCTCACTCTGCAGCGTGGCAAGAATGAGACTTGCTTACTAAGAGTAGGTCACTTATTAAGCACAGGCAAGAAATCCTGACTTACAAGAGGCTTATCTGTTGCCCCAAGCAATAGGAGTTATGCATTGCTCTGGGCACCAGAAAACAGTCTGCTATAACTAGGAGAAATGTCTGAGCAAACAGAGTAGCTAAAGCCACAGTGCAAACCCAGGTCTCCCTCCTACTCCTTTTCACAGAACCTGTCCCACCACCTAAGGCTCCAGATTATATCCAGGATAAGAAAATTAAATATACCTAGGGTTCACCCTGGAAGCTAGTGGGTGGCTCATTGGGGAAACTCAAGTCTATCTGCCAGGAGCAATGCAGAGGAAGGTCCTCTTTGGACTTCACAAAGCCTCTCTTCTAGGGTTGAAAACCCTGACCAGCTTAGCCAACTGGATTTTTGAGGACCAATGACTGCCAGACAATCAAAGAGGTCACCAAGATTTGCTCCTTATGTACAATTAATGGTCCAAACAATGGGGGTTTAACAAATCTCCTCCCTTAAACCCCAGCTGCAGGGGTCATAACCTGGGTAAGACAAGTAGATAGACTTTACCTACAAGCCATCTTTAAAGGGATATAAGTACCTCTTAGTACTGGTAAATACTTTTACTGAATGGGTGGAAACATTATCCACTAGAAGGGAAACAGCAAACCAGGTGGCTAAGGCTCCCCTAAAGGAAATCATTCCCAGGTTCAGACTGCCTAAGTCCAGCCAAAGTGGCAATAGTCCATCCTTTATTAGCAAAATAACCCAGTGTCTATCAGCTACCCTCAGAATTAAGTATCATCTTCATAGTTCCTGGAGACACCAACGTTCAGGGAAAAAAGAAAGAGCTAACCATACCCTGAAACAAAATTGGGCCCAACTTTGCCAGGAAACTACATCACCTTGGGTCACCAATCTACCCATTGCTTTGTTGAGGCTGCCTATAGCTCCTACAGACCCACTTCAGCTTAGACCCTTTGAAATGGTTTATGAGTGGCTTTTCCTCACCCAGGACCTGGTACTAGACAGGGGACCAAGGAACTCACCAAATATTTTATCAACCTAGGAAAAACTCAACAAATCATTCAGAAGCTCAGGAACAAATTCCTCCCTAGCCCCAACCATGAGTTACCTGTACATAAAGTTAAAACTGGAGACCAGATTCTGACCAAAACCTAGCAGTAGAACAGGTGTCACTCCCAACTAAAGCCAAAATGGAAGCTATGTTACTCTGTGGTTCTGATCACTCCCACAACTATTAAAGTTAAAGGAATTGCCAGCTGGGTACACTTATCCTGAGTGAAGTCCACTGTCCAAGGAAGTGCCAACTCACTGGAAGCACCTGATGAAACATTTGAGTGCCAGCCACTAGATATCCTGAAATACCTCTTCAAGAGACAAAGTTAAGTAGTGTCTGTGTCAACCTGGTACATAAATTATGTACTATTCCCTCTAACTCTAGCTCAAATGAAGCTTCACATAGTCTATTACATCATCCTATTGCTAGGAGGAGGACAGGACAGATGTGTAATTAACCCAGTATCCTATCAATGCCTCCCAACACTCCTCCTGTCCTCCTTTACCCATTCAAGATTCAGCAGCATATAGGAGGACTAGTAAAGGACTCAAGCATAACTCAGTACTGTTCGGGATGCCCTGCTAGCTCTTGTAATTCTATACATCTAAACACAACTTATGCTGACCAAAACAGTCCATCAAAGATGCCATGGTCATGTTATAAACTGGATTTCTATGTCCTTGGAGGAGAAGGTAACCTTGTCTAGGACACTTAGAGAAGCATCCTGTTTCATGACCCAGGGCCAAATGTATGTTGATACTGTGAGATTAACCAGTGAGCTGGTAACTAAGCTCTGAAAAGGGCTCCAGCTCACCAATAACTAATCTCACATTTGCTGCTACTTTAAACTATAAAGATGGAGTTTTCTTTCTCTGTGTAGACAAGGCCTACCTCACTTTGCCTCCCCTTTGGACCAGCTTGTACTCACTAGCATATGTCACCCCCTCTATCTGCTGTGTCTTGAAAACCTCACCATGGCATTTCCTGTATTTTCTCACCATATAATAATTAAAAATGCAGTGCCTTTTCTCATCTGCCTCCTAGCTGTTCTAGGCATAACTACCACCATGGGAACTGGCATTGGCAGTTTATACCAAACCCTGCAGGTCTATCACAACCTCTCCCTGGAGTTAACCAACAGTATAGAAGAAACTAGCCATGCCTTAGAAGCCCATAGACAGCAAACACTCTCTCTTGCTGCTGTGGTGCTGCAAAATAGTTGGGCACTAAACATGCTAAGAGCAGCACACAGGAAGGAACATGTTTATTAGTCAAGGAGGAATGCTGTTTCTATGTACCTCACTAAGGATTAATCCTAAAGAGCATTCAAAACCTACAAGACTTTAGGATGATGCAGTCTATGAAGGCACCTGGGTTTTCTCACTCTCATGGTCCAGTATGTCATGGCTGACCACCTTTTTGGGCTCACTTACCACCACCTTCTTTATCCTTTTAGTGGGACCATAGGTCTTCAAAATTCTAAATAAGTTTATTTCTTCCAGAATCAGTTCCTTTCAGAGCAAGCTTTTAATCACATGGGAATTTCATCCAGTTCCAATCACAATGCCAGACCTGTCTTTCCTCAACCTCAATATAATTGCCTCAGAATTTTACACCCTGTCAGGCAGAGAGTACTGTCATAACCAGCAGGAAGCAACTACTGAAGAATGACCATTGCTTTTTAGCTCCCCCTTAAGAGTAAGGGTGTAAAGTCTCTGAGGTGGGGAGTTGAGGCAGGCTAGTATAGGGAAAAGTGGAAAAGATGATTCACAGCTAAGACCTGGCAGAGGACATGGCCATGAGACCCATCCCAGAAACTCACTGAGGGAAGGCTTCTCATAAGAACAAAGCCAGAAAGACCCCACCAAGACTTTGGCAATGAGGTCCTATTTGGAATTCTCTTTGGGGTCAAGGGTAAGCTCCAGATAACTTCAAACAGGCCTCCACATTGGTGCCCTAAGAGATAACCGGTGGGACAACCAATCAGAACAGAAAATAGCTGGAACTCCTCCCCCAACATTAGGAAAAGAGAGAAGTGAAGAACAGCTTTAATAAAGGCAGTCTCCCAACACCAAATAATCTTCTTTGCCTGGAGGAGCCCACATCCACACCTTGGGTGTGTACTTCTTTCCTTTTCTCTCATATCTCAATAAGTGTTTTTACTTGCCTAAAAACAGTGAAAGAGAGAATTCCAACAAATAATATCAAAAATGAAAAGGCAGACATTATTACTGATCCTGATAAAATGAAAAGGATGATAAGAAGATATTAAGAAGAACTATACACCAATAAATTAGAGAACTTATATGAAATGGACAAATTCTTAGAAATGCACAGGCTACCTACAGAGACTAAAAAAGAAAGAGATGATCTCAACTAACCACTTACTACTAAAGAGATTGAATCAATAATCAAAACCTCCTAATAAAGAGCCCAGTACCAAATGGCTTCAAAGAAGAATTTTACGGAATATTCCGATAAAACCTAAATCCTATTCTGATCAAACACATCCAAAAAAATTTAAGAGGAGGGAATACATCTTAATTCCATCTGTGAGGCCAAGGGGACCCTGATACAAAAGACTAAGATCCCACAAGAAAATAAAATTACTAACAAGTATCTGTTATGAATGTGGATGCAAAAATCCTCCAAAATATTAGCAAATCCAACAGCACATTATGTGAATTATACAACATGGTCAAGAGTGATATATCCCTGGTATGCAAGGGAGGTATGAACTAAGAAAATCAATAAATGTATTATATGACATTAAAAAGTGAAGGACAAAAACACATGTTCATCTCAATTGCTTTAAAAAAAGGGCATTTGTCAATATCCATCACCATTTCTGGATAAAAACACTTAGAACAATAGGAATACAAGGCAACTTCCTCAACTAGTTAAAGTGCATATACAAAAATCAGTCAGTTAACATCCTACTTAAGGAGGAAAGATTGAACTATTTCCCTCAATGATCCTATATACAGAAAATCCTGAAAAATCCATAACAAAGCTCCTAGAGCTAATAAAGAAATTCATCCATATGGTGGGGTATAAGATCAATACCTAAAAGCTAGTAATGTTTATATACACAAGCAATGAACAATTGCAAGAAATCAAGAAAAAATTCTATTACAACAGCAACTAAAAGAATCAAATATGTAGGAAAAAAATCTACCCAAGGATGTCTAGTTCTTGTACACTGAAATCTACAACTCTTTGCTAAAATATATCAAAGAACTCAATGAATGGAAAAACATTCCAGTTTCAGGTATTGGAAGTCTAAATATTAATATGCTTATCCTACTAAAGCAATTTATAGATCCAATATAATCCCAACCAAAATTCCAACACATTCTTTTGCCTATTGGAAAAGCCAACCATCAAATTTATATGGGAGGGTAAGTGGTCCCAAAGATATAAAGTCATCTTGAAATAAAGAATGAAATTTAGGGACACATACTTCCTGATCTTAAAATTTATTACGAAATCACAGGAACCATCAGAGCATGATACTAGTACAAGACCAAGCCTATAGACCAAAGGAATTGAACAGAGATCTCAGAAATCAATCCTTACATTTATGGACAACTGACATTTGACAATGGGGCAAAGATCAGTCAATTAGGAAAGAAAAGTCTTTTAACAAATGGTCCCGGGAAAACTGAATCTCTATTTCCAAAGGGAAAAAAAAAGTGAGGAACACTACCTCATGCCTTGTACAAAAATCACCTCAAAATGGATCAAAGACCTATGTAGAAGAGCAAGAATTATCAAACTCCTAGAAAGAAACATGGGAAGTATCTTCAGGATCTTGTTTAAACAAAGGTTTTTTATATATTACATCCAAATCACAAGCAACAAAATAAAAAATAGACAAGTAGGACTTCATCAAAATTTAAAACTTTTGTACCTCAAAGGACTTTATCATGAAGGTAAATAACAGATAGGGGGGCAAGATGGCATCAGTTTAGGTGGGCACTCACCATCTCTCTTACAGAGAAAACCTTACTGGGGACAGGATTGTACCCAAGTGGTCTGTTCTGGGAGCCCATGGCCCAAGAACTTTAGGGACATCAATCTGGAGGGAGCTGGACAGTGAGGTGGATTGCTCAAGATAAAATCATGAGTTTTCTCCAGCTGGAAATCATGGATATGGACAGCTAAGCCCCATCCTCAGGGCAAAGGGCTAAGGCAAGCCCCCACTCCAAAAGGCAACCCAGTGAAAGTGAGCAAACTCTGAGAGTGGGAGGGTTCTGGAAGATGGTGGAGAGGGGTTTCCTTTCTGTGGGTTTGACTGACTGGAACCACTTGCAACTTTGTGGAGCATGCCATCTGGCTTGAAATGGTGCTGGGCTGAGCAGAGAAGCGAATCTGCTGATGAAGCCTGATTTACCTAGCCACCCTGGGAATCGGAGGCTTGACTCAGGAGGGATTGGAGTCAGCCAATCTTATAGTTCCACATCGAGAAGTATCAGAGTTTCAGCTCCCCTGGGGTGACCAGGCAGTGGAAAGTGTTTCATAAGTTTCCACAAGCCTATTTAGGGTCCCCTCAGTGGAGGTGTGGTCTAGAAGAGACCTTAATTTGGGTTCCTTCTTTCTCCAAGAAAAAAAAAAGGATACTTAAAAAATTTTAACTAAGTTTACTCGCTAAAATCTGCCTCAAAACCTGCATAGAATAGCCTGTGGGGTAATTGATTGATTAACACAGGCAGGCTGAGAGGGTCCACAAGGGCCAAAGAAGGAATGCTGTTTTTCCTTAGCTTTGTTTCACTGCTTGCTTGTGTGTTTATTTAGTTTTTCTTGGTTTGTTTGTTTCTTTCTTGCTTTTCTCTCCTCTTCCCCCCACCTTTTTTAAAAATTAGGTGCTACTAGCTTGTTTCTTCTTTGCTGTGCTTCTTCCTTCATTTCCCATTCTCTGTGTATATTGATTTTGTCTACATCTATCTCTTTTCCCTTACTTCATCTTTCTACTCCTGCTTTCTGTTGTGGTTCTTACATTCCACCATTTTCGTTAGTCCTGAATTTCACCGGTGTCAATTTCTATGTTGTCTATACTCTTTTTTTTTTATTATTATTAACTTTTTATTTTCAGCCCTTTCTTTATTCTTTCTCTCCTCACCATTCTGGCCTTTTAAATCATTCTATATATTTTTTTCTATATTTGGTTTCCCATTCCATTGTTGGTACTCCACTTCTTTTTCCCTATTACTCTACACTGACTACATGAGGTATGTAATCATTTTACTAAGTCTTATCTGGCCCCTCTTCTAACTTTTATCAATATTACTATTATCCTTTTTCCTTTCTTACCTCTTTCAATTCCTCTGGCCCTAATCATTTTCCTTCAAGGGAACATAGAAAAAAGCAAGGAAATACAACAAGAAGAACAAAGTGTCAAAGAGAAAACTTAACACACACACAGAACCACCAGCTAAATAAAACTCAAGAGCAGAGAGAGAAGCTAATCAACTGAATAAATTTATCAAGATAAAATGATGACCAGAGGGCAACAAAAAATTACAAACCATCCTGAGAAACAGGAAGACATGGACCAGTCCAATGAAAAAATAAAAAACCAGGAAGAGATGCAGATTATCAAACAACTAATCAAAGCTGTCCAAACAAATATAATGTACCAACACAGTGAAGTGAAGGATGAGATTAAGGACAATAAGAAGACACTCGGAGACTATACTGAAGAAATTGCAAACATACATAAAAAGATAACGGATATGATGGTGATGAATGACACAATCCAAGAAATCAAAACGATGCTGGCTTCACATAACAGCAGATTTGAGCAGGCAGAAGAAACAATTAGTGATGTGGAAGACAGTATATCTGAAATCAAACAGATAGTAGAACAGATAGATAAAAAGATAGAAAAAAATCCAGCAGGGACTTAGGGATTTAACTGACAATACAAAATGCACAAACATATGCATCATAGGCATCCCAGAAGGAAAAGAGAAGGGAAAGGGAACACAAGGAAGGCTGAAGGAAATAATGGCTAAAAACTTCCCAATCCTATTGAGGGAAAAGGATGTACATGTCCAGGAAGCACAGCACATGCTAAACAGTATAATCCCAACTGGCCTACTGCAAGACATATAAGTATAAAAATATCTAATGCTCAAGACAAAGAGAAAATACTCAAGGCAGCAAGAGAAAAGAGAAACATCACAAACAAGGGAAGCACAATAAGATTAAGTGTTGATTTCTCATCTGAAACCATGGAGGCAAGAAGACAGTGGTATGACATACTCAAGGTATTAAAGAAAAAAACTTTCAGTCATGAATTCTCTAGCCAGCAAAGCTGGCAATCAAAAATGATGGAGAGTTCAAAATATTCACAGATAAACAGAAATTTAGAGAGTAAGCCAATAAGAAACCTGCACTTCAAGAAATACTAAAGGATGTTCTGCAGGTTGAAGGGAAAAAACAGAGAGTTGGAGGAGAGTGTAAGAACAACTAAAAAGACAAAAAGAGAAATAAAGACAACAAATGACATACATAAACCCAAAGAAAATATGGCTGATGTAAGAAAATCATTGAGAGTAATTACAATGAAAGTTAATGGATTAAACTCACCAGTCAAGAGACACAGATTGGAGAATGGATAAGGAAATATTATCCATCTATATGCTGTCTTAAAGAAACCCACCTTAGACCCATGGATTCAAGGAGGATGAAAGTGAATGGCTGGGAAAAAATTTTAGAAGCAAACAATAACCAAAAAAGGGCAGGAGTAGCTATTCTAATATCAGACAAAATAGACTTTAAATTCAAAACTATTGTAAGAGACAAAGATGGACACTATATATTAGTAAAAGGGGTAATCTCTCAAGAAGAGAGAACAATCATAAACATTTATGCACCTAATTGGGGTGCCTCAAAATACATGAGGCAAATTCTGGAAAAACTAAATGTAGATAATGTAGGGAAGCATCTACAGGACCTTGTAATAGGAAATGGTTTCATGAACTTCACACCCAAAGCACGAGCAGCAAAAGAAAAAAAATAAATAAATGAGATCTCCTCAAAATTAAAAACTTTTGCACCTCAAAGAACATTATCAAGAAAACAAAGAGGCAGCCTACATAATGGGAGAAAATATTTGGCAATCATATATCTGAAAGGACCCTAATAACCTCCATATATAAGAAATCCTGCACCTCGAAAATAAAAAACAAGCAACCCATTTAAAAAATGGGCAAGTGACCTGAAAATACACTTCTCCGAAGAAGAAATACAAATGGCTAAAAAGCACATTAAAAAATGCACAACATTGCTAGCTATTAGGGAAATGCAAATCAAAACTACAGTGAAATACCATCTTACACCCATTACAATGGTGGCTATTAAAAAAAACAGCAAGTATAAGTGTTGGAGAGGATGTGGAGGAATGGGAACCCTCATCCACTGCTGGTGAGATTGTGGAATAGTCCAGCCACTCTGGAGGACAGTTTGGCAGTTCCTCAAAAAATAACTGTAGTTCTTCTGTATGATCCAGTGATTCCACTGTAGATTATATACCCAGAAGTTTTGAAAGCAAAGACACAAACAGATTTATGCCCACAAATGTTCATAACAGCATTGTTCACAATTGCCAAAAGTTGGAATCCACCCAGGTGCCCATCAACAGATGAATGGGTAAACAAAATGTGGTACATACATACAATGGAATATTACTCAGCTGTAAGAAGGAATAAATTGCTAACACATGAGATAACTTGGATGAATCTTGAAGCCCTTACGTGGAGTGAAGCAAGCCAGGCATTGAAAGATGAATAGTACTTGACCTCACTGATATGAATTAAGGAAATTGAGCAGTCTCAGAGAGCTATTGTATGAAAGATAGGTTTCCAAGAAAGACAAACAAGAGACTGTTGCCTGTCATCACCCACATATACATAATCAATGGTAAAGTGATAGAGTGTAGTTGTGTATGGAAGGGAAAGGAATGGTGGGTAGTGATATTATTGGGTTTGGTTGTGCAGAGTTGACAGGTGGGTAGATTGGGAAGCATTGGTTAGAATACCCATGACACTGAGGGGAGAGATGGGATAGTGACCAGGTGAACACTTGCGATTTGTGGGTATGAGGTTCAAAGTACAGAGGTGGGAATGCTCTTATGACAATACGACAAGGAAGTTTCACTGGTTTAGTGTGTTTGTTGGGGGGGTCATTGGGGACAGGGTGCACATGGAGCAGGCTACTAGGGACTGTGTTAGTGTTCATCATGTCATAATGTCTTGTATCAGTGGGTGGAGACCCACATATTCAGTGGGAAGGAGATGGACTACCATTTTTGGGAGGACTGATTCATTCAGAAACAGACAGGAGGGGGTATCTCAAGAGCAAAGTCTGTTCCTAATAGTGGAGGACAAACCAGTGGGTCAGGACTTCTTGTTGCATGTAACTATGAATCTTGTCATCCAATGAGGCAAACCAGGGGGTCATCATGGGCACCAGGAGGATGGAGAGGGAGAAACAGAAGAGATCAAACAGGGGGCATTTAGTGGTCAGTGGAAAGGTTTTTCATTACCTTACAGTGATGGACACAGGACATGGTAAATATTATCAAAATTTAAAGAAGTGTATGGTTTAAAATGTAAACCATACTGTAAACCATTGACAATGTTTACTAGCTATGTTTCACTATCTGTACATCAGTTTTAACCATGCTACAATCTACATACAAAAAAAGTTTTAATATGGGGTGAGGAAAGGGGAGAAGGTTGGTTTTTGAGAGTCTTTTGTATTCTGTGTGTGACTTTGCTGTGACGTAAAAGTTCTTTGAAAATAAAAGGAAAAATTGAGACATGGGGAGTGAGAGGGAGTAGGTGCCATGGTAAAGACTGGACACCAAATACTGCAGTGATAAAAGGCAAAATGTCAAAAAAATTTTTTTAATTTTTTTTTCATTTTTTGAATATCCCAATCTTTTAATATTATTTTTAGTTTTTTTCTTTAGTTTTCATATATTTTATCTCTTACATTTAAACTTATCATTATTATTTCATTTTCCTATTAATTCAATTGGCTATTGTTTTGGCTTCAACTTTAAAGAAGGCCTGGATCACAGAGGGGTTACAACTGGGGTGGTAAAGGATCATTGGTGAGGGTGCCAGGGATGAGGTGTGCATGGGAGGAAGTTCACCTGAACATACCTACAAGGTATATAAAATTGTTCAAATGTACAATGGGCATGGTCACAGAGGGTGGAGAATCACTCAATAAATGAGAGAAACTGAATTCCCATCCTGGAGAGCTCTGCTATATTCTCCAAAGGAGCAGCAACAGTCCCCCAAATGCAGGGGCAGTGTCTGGCAAAGGAGAATGATCCACTGATGGGCACTTGTTACAGATGACTAGCCTTACAAGTCTTTGCTCTTGAAATTGAAACAGCCTATTGGTATGGGTTGCCTAAGTGTTGCCTCCTGAGAGCCTCCTTGTTGCTCAAATGTGGCCTCTCTCTAAGCCAAACTCAGCATATGAATGCATTACCTTCCTCCCAGCATGGGATGACTCCTGGGGATAAGCCTCCCTGGCACTGAGGGATTCCTACCAAGTGCCAACTGGCTATATGACTAGATAAAGACCTCAAATAAAAGGGGGAAAAGGAAAAGACAAATGAGTTCATATGGCTAAGAGACTTCAAAGTGAGTTGGGAGGTCATCCCAGAGGTAATTCTTATGCACATCTCAGTTGGACCTCATAGGCTTCCAAAGTGAATATCACCCCAAATAGAGGAGTTCCTGAGGGCTCTGGAGACACCTAGGTATTATCTCATGGTGGATAGCTCCAGAGTTTGGTGCCTTATCAGTGGGCCCTACTTTGGAATCTGTGCTCCTGAGAGTGACAGAGTTGGACCCAAATGTCTTCACTGCACAAGGTCCATCTGTCCCTTCTATTCAAACCTATATGTGGTGCCAGAGTTTGTATGTGTACTTCCAGAGACCATAGTCTTTGGGATGTCCATGTGCCAACTGGGCCTGGAATCTCGGTGGAGCTGCAACTCCTACTCTACAGCTCAATGGACCCACCCTGGACACCTGGTGGGGAGATGATGGTGGACAATAGCCATCCCAGGGAATGGAGAGAGTCTGCAGATGCAGGTAGGAAAATCCCATCCATCTTATCCATGAGATATAAGCCCCCTCTCACTTGGAGGTGGAGTGGACATCACCATCTCAGACTCCTCAGGATTGGGGTAAGATATATGGACTAGAGTGGACTTACTGGTATTCTGTTATAGACATATTGTGATTCAAGCAATGGAAGAAATTACATTAATGTGGAGCCAGTGGCCACTGGACACTCTGGGGGCAGGGAGAGGGAATAGCAGTTGTAATACAGGGGATTTTTTGGGGACTTGGAAATTATCCTGAGTGACATTGCAATGACAGATATAGGCCATTTTATATCATCATATAACATGCAGAATTGTGTGAGAGAAAGTGCGGTCTACAATGTGAACTACGGTCCATGCTTAGTGGAAAAGCCCCAAGATGTGTATATCTATTGCAGGTGATGTACCACACTAATGAAGGATGTATATGTGGGAGGTTGTGGGAGGAGTAGGAGGCAGGCATATGGGAATCCGTACAATTTTTGTGTAACATTTATGTAATCTAAGTATCTCTTAAAAAATAAAAAATAAAATTATAAAAAAAATATTGTGCAGCCCAAGGGAGGGCGATTGTCTGTTGGGTGGCTGCCACCTTGTATGGACCACTATACTTCTCCTCCTGTGTTTTTTCACTTGCCTCCCACACTGGCCCCTTTCTTGGATGTGGTTAACATGCCTTGATTTGGACATTTTGTCATCCTCAGAATCATAACCTTTTGCCTTAATAAATTCCAATATAAAAGCCAAACAGTGTCTGGTATTTTGCATTGGTAGCCTTTAGCAAACTAAAACAGACACTCCACAGAAAAGCTGACCTGCAGTAGACAAAAGTGTCTAGCACACGAAAATCAATGGAAAACTGGGGAACTTTTTCTGATAGAAGGGCATTGAAACACAACAACAAACTGCAATATGTGATAGTGGGACTGGCCACTTTCACTATTAGGAGACATAACTGGGACAATTGATTAAACTTTAATGGCTTTGATGATTACATGGCTGTTTCAGCATTGATTTGCTCTTACTGAGGACTGGAATATGATTATGTAGAATTCCTTATTTGAGGGAAATGCACATATATCTATTAGAGGAATAATTGGGGATCAGGTCAATAACATACTCTCAAATGGCTCAAGGAAAAGAAAAGGTTATTTGTTCTCTCTTTGTAAGTTTCTGTACATTTGTGATTGTTTTAAAGTTAATGGTGAAAGAATTGTGTTTTCAGGGAGAACAGAATGTGTCACTGATGGAGTTGAGCTATATATTATTACTGATATATATGTCCAAAATTTGGACAGGCAGAGTGTTGGCGAATGGAGGTGGGATGTTACTTTGAGGTAGCCTGAGTGAAGGTCCCAGGTCTGCAGAGTTGAGTGGATGGAGGAAGGTGGCTGGGAGCACTCCTGAGCTGTGCAGACAGGCACTGGTCTCAGGGCACAGCTGACCCCACCCCAGGAAGGGCTGCCCATCTCATCATGTCTATGCTTCCGCATTCCTGGCTACACATAGCCAGCTGCCTCTCTGGCTTCTCATTTTATACCATCAGAGTATTTGCTACTCTTTTCTAATGATTTCCTGCTTTTTTCTGTCTCCCCTGCTAACCTGAGTCCCCTGAGGGCAAGAGCTTGACTTGCATCTAACTGTATCAGGCAAACAGCTTAGGAAACACTGAAAACTAAAAGAATTGGGGAGGCAGGGAGTGAGGGGTGTTTCCTGCAGTTGACAGCTGCTGGGTCACCCATTTGACAGGCAGGGGGCTGAGATAAGAAGGCAGAGATGGCACCACCCACAAGGTGGGATCTGCAGTCTGACCACAAACCTGGGAGAATATCCCACATGCCTGTTCTTCTCACTGCCTTTGCAGATGCTGCTCTAATGCCATCCTCCTGGCCCCCAATTCCCCACATTCCCTCCCCTAATTCCCTGCTCTGCCCAGTCCCACCCCAGTGGACACAAAGACCCACCCCCTCCACTCTCCCAGCTAATTCCAGGATATCATCCCAAGGAAATAATCAGGTGAAGGGCAAAGGACAAAGATATACTTCAGATGTCACTCATGAAAGTGGACCCATCTAAGTGTCCATCAGTAGGGCACTGACACATCTATATTGGTAAAAACCAGCAAGGGATTAAAAGGTTGACCTTAATCTCTAAACTTTGACATGCAGAGTTGTCCAGAACATAAAATTAGGTGGATGAAAGCTGGAATTGAAAACATTAAACCTTAAATGAATAGAATGTTGTTTTGCAAAGACAATGAATTACAACCTGAACTGAAAATGCACCATATCCCATCCTGTTTGGATCATCCTCAACCAGGTTTGCCTCTCAGGACTCCAGGGAGACCAACACAGAAATGGCAGGACATGCTGTTGGCCCACTCCCCAAGGTAGCTGAGTGGGTAGTCATATCCTGTGGCACAGGCAGGTAGGAAGATGTGAGGACTGGAACATCCTCCATTCCTAGAAAGACATGAACTGCACAGAATTTTCCCTAGAGCTTAACTCTCTCTGATCTATTGTTGCCTCACTGGGAACAGACCTCCTTGGATTTCTGATCTCATGAACATTTCTCATATATTTTCCCTCTGTATGTAGAAGCTAATAAAACTATTCAAACATGGCAGAGGGCTGAAAAGCTCAGTGAGCTACTCAGGGGGGCTTTTTCAGGGATCTCCAGGGACCTCCTTCTCTAATTTGGGATAAAGCTCTGTAACTTGCCATCATAAACAGCCAACCTCCTGACCCTGGACAGACCCCAGGCACCTCTGGAGCCTTGGGATGAGGGGTGACTTCCCTGTGGCATGCAACTCCTACCTCCCAACCCTGATCTCATCCTCTGTCCACTCCTCTGGCTAGTTCATCTTTGCTCATGTCATTCACCCCAAAGGCATTAGCTGAGCCGCTGCTCCATCTTTCCTCAGTGGACACAGGTGATTAGAAGGAAATGAATGAAACCCTCTAGAAAGGCCTCACCTGGGCAGATGGATGATGGAGAGCTGAGGTAGAACAGGGGAGCAGACTGGGGGTGAGGTGAGGCATTTGCATGTAACTGACTGTGGTGGTTTGGAGCTATGTACCCCAGCAAAGCATGTTCTTAAACTTAATCCATCATGTGGGTCTACTGATGAGGATACATCAGTTAAAGCATGGCCCAGCTGCATCAGGATGGGTCTTAATAGTATTGCTGAAGGCCTTATAGGGAAGATCACAGAGAAAGAGAAAGCCAGAGGTAGCAGCCAGAATCTGGAATAGAAAGGAGAAGCCATGTAAGGCTGCCATATACAATGCCATGTGACAGAAAAGCCAAATACCCAGAGTCCCCAGTAGCCAGCTCCAGAATGCAGAAGTCTTTGGGAGAAAGCATCACCTTGATGACAACTTCATTTTGTACTTCTCAGAAAGAAACATGAGTCTATAAATTCCTATTTTTTAAGCCAACCCATTGCTTGGTATTTCCTTTGGCAGCCTGTAAACAAACACTGGCCAAGTTTTGTAAGCATCCCAGTGCTTGGGAGTCAGAAGGAACCCTCAAAGAGGGAATTCTACAAACAAGGAGAGAATGATCTTGAAGAACAAGGAAGTTAGTGGATTACCAGAGAAAATCCCTCCTCATGTTTGCTGGTCCCTGGAATGAAGACCAGCTCCCCTCATCCAAGCCTGAAGTTTGCACTGGCCATCCCCATTCACAGACATGGACACACAGTCAGCCTCCCTGATAAATATGAACAGACAAACATGAATCCACAATGTTCAAAGAAAGGGGACTGTCAAAATACCAAAAGGAAAAGACTGAAAATCATTTACAGAGGAGTGAGGCCCAAGCCCCTTCCTGCTTCTCACCCTGTGTCTTTCTCAGTACACTGCAGGGCCAGACTTCAGTCTTAATAGGATTCCTTCAGGCACAGAAACATGTTTTTCAAGAATTCCAATTAGCATCATCTGAGGAACATAAGGAAATATTGCATCCATAAAAAGATAATGCATTAGGTTCCTGGCTGCTAAAATAAATACCTTACAGTGTGTGTCCTTAAGAGGAATTTCCTGGCTCATAGTTTCAGAGGCTAGAAGGCTCACTTCCTGCTGGGGTCCATACCTTCTGCCTGGCCAGCAATGTTTGGGATTCCATTGGCTTTTCTGTCACTAGCATGCACATGTCGGCATCTTCTCCTTTCACTTCTGGGTTCCATTAACTTCCAGCTTCTGGCTACTCTGGTTGGCCTTTTTGTCTCCATTTTCTAGTCATTCCAAAGAACTTCTTCCAAATTGGATCAAGGTCGACCCTTATTCACTTTGGGCACACCTTAAATAATAATATCTTCAAATGTTCTACTTACAAATGGGCTCACAGCCACAAAATTACAAGGAAAATTCAGAAATCACAAAAGAGATTATGGAATTTAAAACATAACTGTCAAAATAAATAATTCAATGAGATTGTTGAATTACAGTTTTTATGAAAAATCCAAAAAAGAAGAATTAAAAGCGATGATAAATAGACAAAAAAATTAAAAGGAGAAGGAATATAATAAAAAAAGGTAAGCTATTCAGGAGACTGGCTGAAGTGTTCCAATATGGAAAAAATACATGTGTTATAAACGAAGTACAGAATTTGCAGAGGGAGGAAATTAGCAAATAGTTTTATTTTTAAAATAGTACAAAAAATGTTTAGAACTTAATGAGACTTTCTTTAAATTGAAAGGCTTAACATTAAGGTAACTTAAAAAGACCCTCACCCATAAAATGTTATTGTGAGGGGGAGAAGGGTGGGGGCTTTTGTTACACTATCCATGGAACTGGGGAGCAGGTTGGAGGAAGGAGGAGGTGAACTTAGGGGTTTGCAGGTCTGTGTTAAAACTACAATGGTGGGAATGTTATTTTGGCAAATATGGCAGGGGAGGGTCACTGGTGCAGGGCTTTAGGGGTGGGAGGATATGTAGGGTAGGGTGTACCTGGGGCATGCCTCTATGGAAAATGAAAGTGTTCATCTTGTCATAGTGTGTTATCTCAGTCAGTGGAGACCCACACAATAAAGAAGAAAATATTAAACTGCCTTCCTGGAGTCTCCTGCTATGTTCTCAATTAGAGGGGCAAGAATCTCTCAAGAACAAAGGCAGTGCCTAATAAAAGAAAACAGACCAATATGTCAAGCCCTTAATATTACTTCATAAAACTATGAACCTTATTCTTCAAAACCTGAAACATAGTGTTTACCATAGGCCATGAGGGGCATTTATGGCAGTTTGATATTATTTATGAATTCCAAAACAAGAGAGAGATAATGTTTATAAACTGGTCTGTTCCTCTGGGTGTAATACCATTTGATTGTATTAGATTCAGTTAATCAGAAGACTCTAGGCCTGCAAAGACTTAAGAGGAAAGAGGAAGGCTGAAAATTTGCAGACATCATCTGCCATCATGTTTCAACATGTGCAACTGACTTTGGGTAAGAAATCAACCTTGAGCTGGACTCTTTAGGGCCTTGTAACTGTAAGCTCTTATTCCATATAAATAAACTTTATAAAAGCCAACAGATGGGAAGTGGATGTGACTCAAGTGATTGGGCTCCCATCTACCATACAGGAGGTGCAGGGATCGATTCCCAGTATCTCCTGGTGAAGGCAAGCTGGCCCACATGGTGAGTTGGCCCAAGTAGAGAGCTGGCCCATACAGAATGCTGACCCATGCAGGAGTGTTGGCCTGCATGGAGTGCTGGCCTGAATGTATAGCTGGTGCAGCAAGATGATGAAACATAAAGAAAAAGAGAGAAGAGACAATAAGAGATGCAGCAGACAGGGAGCTGAGGTGGTGCAAGAGATTGAACCCCTCTCTTCCACTCCAGAACATCCCAGGATTGGTTCCCTTGTGCTGCCTAAAGAGAGGACAAGCAGACACAGAAGAGCACACAGTGAATAGACTCGGCGAGTAAGTGCAGAAACAAAAGGGGAGAGAAATACATACAAAAATAAATAAATAAATAAATAAATAAATAAATAAATAAATAAATAAATCTTTTTAAAAAATGCCAACAGGCTTCTGGTACTTTGCATCAGCTCCCCTTTGGCTGACTAATACAAGGAGGGAGGAAGACAATAGATGGAACATAGGGCATTTTCTGGGCATTGGAATTGTTCTGCATGATGCAATGATGGATACAGGCTATTTTAAATTTGGTCTAAACCTATAAAAGTGTACAGGCAAAATGTAAACCATAATGTAAACCACTGACCATGGTTAGTAGCAATACTTTAATATCTGACATCAATTGTAACAAACATGCCATACACATGTAAAATATTATTAATAAGGGAAAGTGGGAGAGTGGGAGGTGTGTGGGTATATGGGAATCCCCTATATATTCTGTGTGACTTTT
>JAQZBX010019864.1:0-33454 GCA_029593785.1 Cabassous unicinctus
ACTGCTTCGTGGGTGTGGAAAGGCAGTTGTGCGGGGGCAGCTTGTGGATCCTAGCAGCAGAGCAGTGGTCCTGATGTCGGCACCTCTCCCCATGGCCTCGTGAGGTATGGCAGAGAGGGATGCTGTCCAGCATTGGACCAGTGCTGCCACGTGGTCCCAGAAGCCATTCCTGAAGGCCAAGCCTTGAGCTGCTCCTCCAGCCCTTCCAACAGTTCCACAAACACCTAATTCCCTACATTAAGCCCCTTTAAATAGCTAACGTGCTTTCTATTCCCAGATCCGTACACTTACCCTGACAGTGAGCACCTACTTTCACACCTGTGTTCAATGGGAACATGGACAGAGCAGTGGCTCTCGGGGTTCTCCCTGGACCAGCAGCATGAGCACCACCTGGGAACTTGTTGGAAATGTAGATTCTCAGGTCCCACCCCAGACCAGCTGAATCAAACTCGAGATGGCCCAGCAAAAGGTATTCCAACCAACCCTCCAGGGGACTCTAATGCATGCTAAAGTTTGAGAACCACTGGTTTAGAAGCAGCACAGTACACATTTGCTGGCTTTACTGTGTGCCTCCCATCCTCTGTACCGTCATTCTACATAGACCACAAATTCTGACTCTATGATCACAAGCATAGAGCATAAGTTGAACCTGACTGAATACTTCTCCTCTGCTAACTGGGAATGGGGTGCAAGGGGGCTAAGCCCAGCTGCTCATGCCAAGAGAATCCAACAAGAGAACCTTGTCACACAGACAAGGTTCCTCTTCCTTGCAGTCACCCTGGATGGGGTGGAAGGGTGGACACCAGAGAAATTATGTGCTGGAAGGAGTGCTCAGGTCAAAGTCAGAAAGTCAATGTCAATCAGATACTATGGCTGAACCATAGGAGCTCAAGCCTAAAATGGGGGACCCAAGAAAGTGCAGACTGAGGAACAACAAGTATAGATGAGCAGCATTCAGCCTGGAAGCTTTCTAGAAGCCATGCGCCATTTTATGCACCTGCTTTTATCATGTTCCCAGGCCCTGGGCCATTTGATGCAAGAGATAAAATAAGCAAACAAGGTGGTTATGCTCTCCTTGAATCTACTAGGGAAGGCTAACCATTAGACAAGTAAAAAATGTATCAAGTGCAAAGATAAAAAAAAACAAGTGCAGTGCTGGGTAATTCAGGGATACTTCTGCAGCCTGAGGCGAGATGTTAGATCTAATGGAGCAGCCTGACCAGACCTAAACCCCAGGAACAAAGAGCCCAGGCCCCGTATCAGGGGAAAGCTCTCAGGGGCAGGGCCCCCATCCCCTGGGTTGAATAAATACCCAGCCTTCAGGCAACACAGACTTGTCTCTCCTCTCCAGGGGAAGTGGGGTGTGGAGCCATCATCCACCCATCCTGACCTGAGCAGTTTGGCCTTCCTTGGAGATTGACCCCCATGGGATCCATACCCCTGCTCCTTTGAACTCTTTGTGCTGTATCAGTAATAAAGCAGTCATTTTCTGGAAGTTTCTGTTGTCTAAGCCTGTGGTCCCATGATGCAGCATACGGCAACTCGGTCCACATGCAAAGCTGTGGGTCACAGAACGTTTAGCTTTTTATATCTTAAAGAATGGGTTTACAAAACAGGTACGCAATTGTGCAGGAGGGGCAGAGAGGAGGGAGTGGTCAACCCTCTCAAGAAAACACTTTTGAATTCTCCATTTATGGACAATGTTTATGCTCATTTTAAACCCTTGTTCTCTACTCATTATTCTGGGTCCTCCAAGGACCTCCCCTAGGCAACAGGTTGTCAACCTGATGTTCAATTCTACGTGAGGTTTAAAATAATAAAATTTTCATCTTCCAAATGGTATCTGCAATTCAGACTTGCCTTTTCCCGTTTGTCTAAATTGGTAAAGTCTGTTTATTAGAAACATGCCTGGGCATCTCCCACTTAATGTGAGAAATCCGTTCCTGAAAGTTAGACTTCTGGCATTCAAACACTAACTGGAAACCTATGCAAAACCCCCATTCAATTTACCAAAACTTATTGAAACGTCTATATATAAGTAGTAAACTATGAGGTTTTTGTGTTAAATGCTTAAGGCACTCCTTCCAGGTCACTGAACAATAGGGTTTTTAGCCAACACTTGCTTTGTATACAGTTACTGCTCTCTCCTAACTGATACCTGTATGCTTTGCAAAACACTGACATGGGCTCCTGCTAATTGAATTTAAATACAACTTCAAAACTTGACTGGGCAAAATTGTGTTTAAAATGTATTGTGAGGAAGCGGGAGTGGTTCAACTGATAGAGCCCCCCGTTTACCATGTGTGAGGCCCCAGATTCGCTTCCCAGGGCCTCCTCATGAGGGCAGGCCTGCCCACGCGGCGCGAGAGGCTGATACAGCGGGACCTCACAGCAAGGGGAAGATAAGCAGACACGGAGAAGACACACAGCGAATGGACACAGCAAGCACAAGCAGCAAGGGGGGGATAAATAAATAAATAAATAAATCTTTTTTAAAAATAAATAAATAAAAAATAAAATGTATTGTGAGGTCAGGGCAGATAGCTCTGGAGTTTGGTGCCTTGACAGTGGGCCCTGCTTTGGAGTTTGTGCTCCTGAGAGTGAAGAGTTGGACTCAATTATGTCTTCCCTACATATGGCTCATCTGTCCCTTCTATTTAAACCTACACTTGGTGCTGGAGTTTGTTGGTGTACGTCCAAGAGACTCGAGTCTTTGGGCTGTCCATGTGCCAGCTGGGCCTGGAAACTCAGAGGAGTAGTAACACCTACTCTACAGCTCATTGGACTCACCCAGGACAACTAACAAGGAGATGATGATCGACAATGACCATCCAAGGAACAGAGAGAGTCTGCAACTGCAAGCAAGATAGTCCCATCCATCTTCTCCATGGGATATAAGCCCCCTCTCAATTAGAGGTGGAGTAGACATCACCATCCCAGAATCCTCAGGATTGGGGAAAGAACTATGGACTAGAGTGGACTTACTGGTATTCTACTATAGACATATTGTGATTCTAGCAGTGGAAGAAATTACAACACTGATGTGGAGCCAGTGGCCACTGGTAGCTCTGGTGGCAGGGAGAGGGAAAAGAAGTTGTACTACGGGGGCTTTTTCAGTACTTGGGAATCAACCTGAATGACATTACAATGACAGACATAGGCCATTTTATATCATCACATAACATGCAGAACTGTGTGGGAAAGAATGTGGTCTACAGTGTGAACTATGGTCCATGCTTAATGGCCCCAGGATGCGTTTATCAATTGTAATGAATATGCCACACTAATGAAGGATTTTTATGTGGGAGGGTGTGGGAGGTGTGGGGAATGGGGCATATGGGAATCCCTATATTTGTGTGTAACATTTATGTAATCTAAGTATCTTTTAAAAAATGAAAAAAATTATTATTAAAAAATAAAGGGCTCACACACAGCAAAAATAAATAAAGTTACTTAATAGAGGCTAAAAAAAATGTATTTTGTTTTGGGAACACAAATATAAATTTTCCTACATAAACAATGGCCAAAATCATTATTATACTGACAGATATTGCATTAGTCAGCCAAAGGGGTATTGATGCAAAGTACCAGAAATCTGTTAGCTTTTATAAAGGTATTTATTTGGGGTAAAAGCTTGTAGTTACAAGGCCCTAAAGAGTCCAAGTCAAGGTTGCTTTCTCACCAAAGATGGTTGCTGATCTCTGTAACGGTTCAGCCTACCTCTCTATCAGCTACAGGCTGGCTCGTCTCAGGGCTTCCTCTTCCTCTTGAGGCTCTGTTGGCCCAGCTTCTTTCCAATCTCAGCTATAGGCTATCAAGCAAATGGCTCATCTCTATTCACAGGGCTATAGGATCAAAGTTCTCTCCTCTGCCATGTCTATGGAGCTCTCTCTCCTCCTGTGTCTTCTTCTGTGTGTCTTCTTGAGTGAATGTCTGTTTCTATCAGCCCACCAAGGGGGCGGTGACTCAACCCTGAGCCACACCCTACTGACGTGGTCAAATCAAAGCCCTAATCTTGATTTAATCAAGTGAATGTAAAACCTTTGGATTTAATACAATCAAAGGGTACCACACCCAGAGCAACAGACCAGTTTACAAACATAATCCATATCTTTTTTTTGGAATTCATAAATAATATCAAACTGCTACAGATATATAGGTTCTATGAAGTTTGAGTATTAAAACCCAAAAGGTGGCCCACTGGGAAAATGTTGGCTAGAGAGATGTTTGTTGAGTCTTATATAAATTACATGTATCTGTGTATATGCGTGTGTATCCCTGCTTGCTCTGTCCTACCTAAAAGTGAAATTTCCATAACCCTTTGTGCTGGTTTTTCCCTGAATCCCCTTCCAGATTCAGCGCCCTTCCCCTACTCCACCCGGAAGTATGCAGCACTCAGTTTCCCTTGCCCTATGGCTTTTAGTTGGGCCCAGCCAATAAGATGCAACAGAATAATGTAGAGGAGGAAGAAAGAGTCCCACCTCCCACCAGGCTAGGGTTTCAGCAATGCTGGATTCCTCTAAAGCCAGGATGCTGTTGCGTATCCTCCTTCCTACAGCTACAGCCCTCCCTGGTTCTGTAACCCGGTGCCCTACTCTTGCCTCGTCAGGCCCTGGGATGGTGATGGCCTCCCACTTTCTCTGGTCCTTGAGCCCATTACCACCCCATTTTACAGCCTTTCATCTTGGTCACTCATCCATAAAATCTCTTCACTGAGCTCTCTTTGGTTAAACCCTTTGCTTAGGCATCTGTTTCCTATCAGGAACCTGACTGATACTCCTCCTTGCCACTTCATAATATGCCCTGCGTAGGCAAAGTAGTCAATATTGTTAGATATTTTAGCTATTACTTTCATGCACATAGAGCCAGAGAAAGGAGTTTTGGAAGGGGAAGAGTTATAGAGATGATGCCTGGCAAGCAGGGTTAGAATAATCAATCCTTACTTGATGTAATAATAGTAGTAAGTAGAAGCAAAAACAGTAACAATTGCTAAAATGTTAGTACCTACTCTGTGCAAGAAGCCATGCTGGGCATTTCTTATTCATTCTCTTACTTACTTCATACAACTTTGCAAAGTATTTTATTTTCCATTACTTTCCATAGTTTACAGATGAGGAAACTGAGTCATAGTTTAAAACCACATGTATTAGTCAGCCAAAGGGGGTGCTGATGCAAAATACCAGAAATCGGTCAGTTTTTATAAAGGGTATTTATTTGGGGTAGAAGTCCACAGTTACCAGGCCATAAAGCATAAGTTTCTTCCCTCACCAAAGTCCATTGCCACATGTTGGAGCAAGACAGCTGACAACGTTTGCCAGGGTTCAGGCTTCTTGGGTTCCTCTCTTCCCAGGGCTTGCCTCTCTCTGGGCTCAGGCTTGCTTTGTGCCACAAGGCCAGCTGTAGACTATCAGGTAAATGGCTTGCTTCTCTTCCCAGGGCCTTCTCTCTTTCCTCATGACCAAGCTCCTCTGTACGCTACTTCCCAGGGCTCCAGCTCAAGACTCTGCATCACAACTCCAACTCAAAACTGCTCCAACACTGTCCTTTGCCATGTCTTTTATCTTTGAGACCCCACCCACCAAGGGGTGGGGCTCAACACCCTACTGCCATGGTCCAGCTCTAATCATAACTTAATCATGCCCAGATTAACAGACCAGTTTACAAGCATAATCCAATATCTATTTTTGGAATTCATAACTTCATCAAACTGCCAAACTGCTATACCACACAACTAGTAAGTGTCAAAACCAAGATCTGGACCCAGGTCTTATACGAAAGCCATTAATCTTTCCATATAACTCTTATTTATATGTCTGCAATAGACAGAATTCTTTCAATAACATGTGGCAGAAAGCCAATTGGAACTTGCTTAGAATAAAATAAGGCTATAATGTATTTCAGCATCTCACAGAATTAAAGCAAGAACTTTATAACCTGGGTTTGGAAGGCAGGAGCCTGAGTCTCTCTGAACCATAGATAATGAGAAACTCAGGCATCCCCCAGGACAATATCCATCTCTCTGCTTCTCTCTGAGACCAGCTTCCTTCTCCTTGATGGGCTTAGAGGTTGGATTAATAAAATAAAAATCTGGTACCTGCCAAGAAAATCTAGGGCTTATGAGACGATGATTTGGCCAGCACCAGCCAGACTCACCTTACCAGCTTGCCACCAGGTAGGAAAGAGATTTTCTCTTGTGCTTCAATTTCAGAAAAATCCCAAGGAATTTCTCTGATTGGCATGGCTTGGATCACATCCCACCTGTTAGAAAAACGACTATGGTCAGAGGAATAATGGAGCTTGGGCAACTTGCCCACCTCTGTGGGTAGAAGAGAGGTGATGCTGTGGTTGGCAGCCTGCATGAGAAACAGAAGAACAGGGGAGATGAAATCAGAAGCGAGGTAAAGGTCACTGGGCAAACAACCACAGTAGATATATACAACAGAGTCCTCGCAAGGCTCCTGTGTTAATGCATCTGTCTCACTTTAAAGATTTAAAGGATGGGAACTCTGAACTCAGACAGTACTTGACCCCTTGAAACCCTGAATTCTCTACATTTTCTGTAAGCCTTTTGAGATGAACTATCTCATACCAGCAAACTAGGACCCAAGGTGTAATGATTGGCCCATTAGCATTTTCCCTGAGCATCCAGAAGACAAAAACTCCTAAGGTAGCATGTGATCAAGCAGACCAGGGTGATTGCACAGAGAAGCTTGTGGAGAATGGCAGGTCTAATGACCCCAGGCATCCCCTAGAAATCCAGCCCTCAAGTAAACAGCAACAATCACAGTAGATAACACTGGGTCCTGACAATGTACCAGTAACTGTTCTAAGCACTTGCATTTGTTAACTAATTTAATTAGCTAACTAGTAGCAACTTTATGAGATAGGTACTACAGTATCCAACGCCCCCATCCCCCCTCACCCCCCACCCCCATTCCAAACTGAGTGACCCAAATGCAGGCAGTCTGGCTCCAGAACTCATGTCCTTAAGCATTACTCTATACTCTAAGAAAGAGAATAATCTGGACTCATTAGCAGCCAAACTGAACTTGCCTAAATTATTGAATTTATCTAATTAAGAATATAGGAAACAAAAGGAAAGCCACATATACTCACAGCTCTGCCCCCCCTTTCAAAAGGAGCAATGTCAGTGATCAGAGGCAGATAACAACCCAACCTTTTAAGCCCTTAGATAGAAGTATAAGGGACTATCTCTATGGACTCTGAGTAGGAACAGATTTTTTAAACAGGACCCAAAGCTTATGTAGTAATGAAAACAGCTGATATAATCTGACTGCATCAAAATTTTAAATTTCTACATAAAAAAAGGAATCATTAACAAATGCAAAGAAAAGCCACCAAACAGAAGCATTTATAACATTCAAAGTCAACAAAGGATTAAAACCTTGAATACAAAGAACTCCTACAAATTAAGAAGGAAAAGATAATTAATCCAAAAGAAAAATGAAAAGAAAAAAAAAAAAAGCTATGAAAAGACATTTCACAGAAGAGGAAACCCAGAGAGTAAATAAACACATGGAAAAATTTTCAACTTCATGAGTAGTCAGGAAGATACAAATGAAAAGCCAATGAGATACCATTTCACATCCACCCTATTGGCAATGAAGTTCAAGACGGAAAAGGCTTGGTGCTGGCAAGGAACAGGAGATGGAAGCCTCATATCCTGCTGGTGGGAAGGTGAAGAAACATAGCCTCTTTGGAGAACAATTTGACAGTACCTGGTGGGGTTCAACTGTCCAGACCCTGCACACAGAAATCCGACTTCTAGGTATCTGTCCTAGAATCAATGGCACATGTGCCCAAGGAGATATGTACAAGACATATTTGGCAAGCTCATTTTGCAATTGTTTTCGTTTCATAGCTGCTAAAATAAATACTGTACTTTGGATTGGCTTAAACAACAGGAATTTATTAGTTCAAGGTTTTGAGGCTAGGAGAAGTACAAACTCGAGGTGTCATCAAGGCGGTGCTTCCCCCCACCCCATGCCCCAGACTGTCGAAATTCTGGGGCTGGCTGCCAGAGGCCCTTGGCTGTCACAAACCAACACACACAGCAGCATCTGCTCCTTTCTGACAGTTTCTGGTGCTCCCTGTGGCTTCTCTCTCTGACTTTCCCTGTGCCTATAAAGGACTCATCCTTTGATAGGATTACGACCCATCCTGATTCATTTGGGCCACACCTTAGCTGAAGTAACCTCACCATGCACAGGAATGGATTAAGAACATGTTTTTCTGGGGTACAGTATTCAAGGCCACCACAGCAATGATGAGACATTTCAAACAACAATAGTTTGCAACCAACAGGACAACAAAAAATTAATTGTGGCATAACCCTATAATGGAAGACTCCTACAGCAGTTCAAATGAATGAAGGGAAGCAATATGCATCAAAATGAATAGAAATAAAAGTAGTGTTGAATGAAAAAGCAAGTTATACCACAATATCAAGAGTAAAGGACCATTTTCGTAAACTTTAATTTACAAATAGTATATACAGCACAAATTTTAATGTACATGCAGTATTTATATACAGTATACCTATGAATTCATTCATATTATATAAATACATTTTAATTAAATTAAGCTTAAAGATTATACATTATTTTATATATAATATAATTTCATATAATTATGCCGAATATATGTTATATTTATAAGTATATAGTTTATACACAGTATGAGTTTGTTTTCTCTAACATTTTAGGTGCACATGTACATGTAATAAAATGGGAACTACACGTGGAGCAGTTGCCAACTTCACAGCAGAACTTGCCTCTGAGAGAGAGCAATGGAACTGGGAGGGGTACAAAAAGAACTTTTAACTATGCTTTTAATGTTTTCTTCCTAAAAAATATATAAATCTGGATGAGAGGTACTAGGTGTTTATAATATTTCTCTTTGCAGTTTTGTTTTGTTTTGTTTTGTTTCACTTTTAAAATTTTTATGTAAAAAATGCATATTATTGCCTCCAAGTTTCACTCTTAGGAAACACTCCAAGGGCAGTATGTCACTCCTCTCAGTACTCAGGTCCTGGCACAGGGATGGCTCAGCGCTTTGATGATCCGCCTGGGACCTGCCTGTGCAGGGATGGAGGGAAGGCTCTCAGAACCTTTTCAAACACAACTTCCAAAGGCAGCTCGAGCTCCAGAAAGCTGAGAAAGCTCAAAGCAATCAGCAAAGAGAGGATCTTACAGAGCGATAGGCAATAACCCAGAATCCACTGCAACTTGGCTAATGAAATGTACCAGTGCCTTCATCTTAAGACAGGGACTTCTGGGGTACTGGGAAGTCACATTAGTCAAATTATGAGCTGAGAGCTGGTTGGGGAAGAATTAGCAGGTGGACAGAGCTCTGCCCTCTCCTTCCTCAGCCTCCCCCATTCTAGGCTGAGATGGGGCAACCCAGCCTCTCAAGTAGAAGAAACATCAGGGTTCTTCTAGCCCTAGTTTTGAGCCCTTGGGCAAGTCAATTTCCTCTCTGGGCTGCTATTTCCACATCTATGAAATGATGGTGTTACACAAAATGATCTCTTAGTTCACTTGAGGGACACGCAGGCATGCACACACACATTTACACACAATAGAGACCTTTCTCCAGCACTGCTATCTTCCTGTTTCATACAATTAAATTAAGATCATTCCCTTCTAGTTCTTTTCAATAATGTTGATAAAGAAATTAAACATGAACAGAATAGCAAGGGTTGGGACAGGGATGGGCTCATTCAAATGCATCCATCCACCATAATTGCCTACAGAAGGGTCAGTTGATTATGTACCATCCTGTGGAATGGCCCTCCCCTGTCCAGCTCTGTGACCCAGGACAAGGTATTTTACTGCTGGCCACCTCAATTTCCTCTTATGTAAAAGTAGAACAATATCCCCCACCTTTCATGGTTGAAAGGAGGATAAAATGAGATAGTGTACATGAAATCACATAAAGAACCTCCAGCACAGTATTCAGTAAATGGTAGTATCTATATACTTATGTCTGTAGACGGGTGTTTATCGGTATGCATTTATGTCTGTATTTGAGCATTTATCTGTATGTATTGATATCCATTTCTCCAAGCATCTTGAGTCTGCCCAAGAGTATCCAGGGGAAAAAAACAATGATTTGATTTATCAAGCAAAGTTTTCCAGACTGCCTTTCTGACTCGAGGCAAATGAGTTGAGTACTTGGCACGGTTTTCAGTTTCCACAGCAGCAGCAGTTTCAATATCCCCACCATGGCAGTGCCTTGGGATGCCACTTTGTCAGAGTTCTTCTGGTTGGCTTTTTTTTTTTTTAATGTCTGGGCATCCCCAGTTATGCTTATAAGATGGTCACAGGTGTGTGCTTGCAGTTGAAAAACCCAAGAAGACTAGATCAGCTCTCATTCTTCTTTCCTCGTGTCCTCATTGAGCACTAGTACATGACCCAGTGGCTCCCCTGGACTTCACTGGGTCCTTGAAATCTTAAGACCCCAGGCCCTCCTTTAGCCTAAATCTCTTTGACATCTATATCCATTGCTAACTCCAAATAAATCTGTCTAGCTTTCAGTTTTACTCTTTCTAAGCCTAAATTTATAAAAAGTCTCGGTCCAAAGGTCAACCACCTGCTAAATTTAACTTTTTAAAAATTTTTCTATAACTCAACCTTATTGCTTGGTTGGAATCCCTTTTCTACAACGGTAGCAAAACAATTTCGATGAGCTGGAGTTGTCCCTCCTCCAGGGGTTTATTCTATCTGGTCAGCCATCGGTCTGTACACTCAAGTAGATGCTGAGACATACCTTCTCCCATCCTCTGGGCCTCTCCATTCCAGCCGCTCCTGGGCCCCTCAGGTGTGTAGGAAAAGGGTCTGCTGCTTCTCAGATAGCCTAGTTCACAGCGAACCCTGGATCCCCACGTAAGGCTTCTGCTTAGATTCACCTCATGCCCTCTTCTTCTCTGGGTCTCGCCTCCGAACACAGAACCCACCAGGGAAAAGCAGAACAGATCCTCTCTGCTCTTGCATCCCTCTATTCTATCTTGGGCTCTGTCTTGGCCGCCCCCAGACTATTTCAGGGACCTGATCCATGAGCTCCCCATTTATTATCACTATCCCCTCTATTCTCTTTCATTCAGCCACCTGGGGAATCTTTTTCTGGTTTGCAAATATTGGGAAATACCAGAAAGAAAAACAATTGACTAATATTCTAAACAGCCATAAATGTTTTTATGTGTTATTCCTACATGTGCCCGGGCCCCGATATATATGACAGTGGAGGAGGAAGTGGGCTTCTATCGGTGTTAATTCCTTTCCTTGTACATATTACTTGATCTCCTGCTGGAAGCCAGGCATTAGGGAATATAGAGATGAATAAGACAAGGCCTCTGCTCTCTAGAGGTTCCCAGTCTAGTGGGGGAGGCAGCCAGGAAAGCAATGCCATATGCTAAGTGTAATGAAGAGGGATGCACCAATCATATAAACTAGGAAAATCAGGAAGGGAGAGATCATTTCACTGGTGGGCAGGGGTGGTAAGGAGAATCTTTCCAGAATAGATGTTGCAAGTCTCAACTAACAAAAAAAAAAAAAAAAAAAAAAAAAAAAAATCCCCTTCTCCATGCGGGCACTGTCAGCCATCCCCATAAAATTTCATTGGCATTTTGCCAATGGGATTGCTACTTAAACAAGTCCTACAACAAAATTAATTCTTAGCAGAGTTAACATATGATGTTCTCAAGAAAGAGTAGTGCATTAGCCTACAAATATACTAGGACAATTTAATTATGATCAATTATTAATACCAACCATCCTCACCCGGTGGAGGCTGGAAGTTTTAAGGAGGGCCAGGTCCTAATTGAAGAGGAAACAGGAGGAAGGCTTGGAATATGGGTAATATCTGAGGTCAGGTTCCCTGGAAGCAGGGCCTGAGAGGGAGGTTCTTGTTCAAGTGATCTGGGGGAAGAGTGCTCTCACAAAGAGCATGAGGGGACCCAGAAAGGGATGGGAACAAAAGGTTTAGTCCCAGATGAAGAGGCTTCCATGGGCTGAGAGGGAGACAGGGTTATCAGCCAACCTGCACAGCCCTGGAGAGGAGTCCCCCATCAGGGATTTGGGTGGGGCACAGTAGCACCCACTAAGGGCAAGGGAGGAACAGAGAGCCATGGGGTGCCCCAGATGGGGGGGCTCCAAGCAGAGAGCACAGTGGGGTACTTGGAAGTCAAAGTGGAGAAAGTAGCCAGAAGAAGAAAGGGGAGACTCCACAATGGTGTTGGCTGATCTTGTGTTAAGTGTATGCCTGTGTGATCAGCAGGGAAGGTTCTAAAAGACTCTGTCATTTGTCCTCTGGCAGCTCCCTGGGAGAAGAGAGTCTTTCCCTCCCTTTGTTCTACAGTTTCCCAGCACACAGCCTAGAAAAGCCTTAGAACCTAGTGTTAGGAGGGAGCCCCAAACCCTGATTTGCCTTTCTTCAATTGGGAACCCAGCTCCTCACTCTGCAGGTCACAAAGGGCCCCCTGGGCCCTGCAGTCCCCTCCCCAACCCAGACATCACTAGCTATGCTGGCATGGCCCCAGGCTTGTGGCTTACACCAAAGCTGCAAATACAGGGAGCAGATGGGGTGCTGCTACCCCTTATTGCCAGATGGTTCTCTGTGCTTTCCCTCAAGCATAGCCTGACTTCGGGAGCCCATTGTAGGAAACTCACTGCAAGGCTGGAGAGTGGACTCAGCCTTGGCCTAGGCCAAGCTTCAGGGAAAAGGAAAAAAAAAATTTTTTAAAGGAAAGCAAATGTAGTGATTGGATTTTCATGATTCTCAGAGACAAAAAAAAATTGTGCAGATAAACCCAACCAAAATAAAACCATTACATTTGTTTTAAGAACCAGGGTTCATGAAGCATGCTCCACCTAGGCTAGTGTCCCTTCCACTGAATCAAGGTATTTTCTTCTAAAATAAAATATTAGTCATTTCTATAATTCAAATAAATTCCCAAATTCAAATAAACTAACAGAATTTTCTCTACTCACATCTTCTCAGTATGTTTTCCTATACCTTTGATGCCTGTTTGTGGTAAATTTTCCTTGGCAACAAAACACATAAAGCAAGCATTAACCAGCTAGTCACAAAAAACTCTGGGAAAGGCCAGTTGCGTTTGGTTCACACTTATTGAATGTGTAATCCAGGTTCTGATTGCAGAGTCCATGCAATGAATATTAAAATAAAAACTGCCATCCTTAGCCCTACTATGCTCCACTTTGTACCATTCCCACGTAATTTATTACTATTACCCTCATTTTACAGATAAACATAGACAAATTTTATTAAATTGAGGCATGGAGAGCCTAATTTAACAAAATATTTACATAAAAATTAATTAATTAAATATTCCCATGCAAAAAAAGATTAATGTTCTGAGGTCCTATAATAGACCTAGTCTTGAAGATCAGCTAAGGTGTCCCTAAGGAAGTGAGATTTGAGATTTGAGATGAGGTCTGAAGCAGGAGTAGGCAATGGGGGAAGGAAGCAAAGGAAATTACATTTGCAGAAATTCCTGTACTACATGATACAACCACTTTGGAAAACATTCTGGAAGTTCTTCAAAGAATTGAAGAGTTACCATATTACCCAGCAATTCCACTCCATATGAAAACACATGTCCTCATAAAAACTTGTACAAGAATGATCATACAGCATCATTCACAACAGCACAAAAAGTTTAAACAAGCCAAATATCCACTCAATTGATGAAAGGATCCACAAAATGTGGTATAGTCATACAATGGAATATTAGCCATGCAAAAGAATGAAGTTCTGGTCCATACTACAACATGGATGAATCTTGAAAACATTTGCTAAGTGAAAGAAGCCAGTCACAATGGACCACATATGGTATGATTCCATTTATAGGAAATGTCCAGAATAGACAAATCCAGAGACAAAGGAGATTAGACAGTGAGAGAGAGAATGGGAGCAAAAAGTACTGGGAAGAGACAATCCCAGTGCAACTCTGTAAAAACTTTCTAGAAAATTTTGCTTCTCCCCTACATATCCCACCCCGGGGCTGCTTTTATTCCAGGTATTTATCTTTTTTAAGTCAGAAGATATTCACCTTCTTGATGATTTTCCTCAGAATTTTAGCATTAAATGGCATTTGGTATGCCAGGAAGACTAGAGGGAGGAGTGTCCCCAAGTAGTTTCAGGATGTTCTGGGGACGTAAAGGTAATTCCAGGCCCAACACTATCACACACTGAGGAGGAGGTCGTACCTAGGGCTCCAGGGAAACTTGCAGGAGGATATACAAGAGCTGGCCAGCCTACATTTTTCATCCAATGGCTTATCACTTTCCTGAAATTTCTATCATTAGAGTCCATTTTTGAGTTAAAATTCCTTTAAGTGCAAGGAAAAAGAACTCAGACATTGTGCTTTATTCCTCATCCTGTATGCACACACAGAGCAGTCATTATTGACTTAGACTCAAATTCCTTCCCAGTCGCTTTCTTTAATATTCTCTGCTATCACTTTTGTCATTACTGCTGCAGCTACATTAGCTAAATTGAGCAGTCCAAATGCAACACCTTGCCCATCCCCCCAAATAAAACTACTACTCACTCTGTTCACATTAAGTAATGATTTGCCATGTCTGTCTCCCTTTCCCTGCTCACTACTCTGCCAACAACATCTCTTAATGCAAACAGTAAAATCTGAATTACAACCGTGATCCAATTTTGCTCTGCATAATTGGTGGATTAGACATCAGAGAAAATCCACTTATTTCCACAACTCATCCAACTTCCCACCTTCCCTACCATCGTGGACTCAGAAATAAAGAAACCAGGAGTACAATGTGAGAAAAGATTTTATTTCTAAAGGACAATTACAGCTACCAAATTAGGTGTTTTTGTTTTTTGGTTTTGTTTTTTTTAATGACTCTAAGTATGATTCTTTATCAATTGGATTTTTTTTTTCCCTAAGAAAATAAAGCCAGGCATCTGAATTACAGAATCTGAGTCAAAAGTATATCATTGAAGGCTGGAAATCCTTCTAAGAGAGATTGTGGAAAGAACTCTTGAGAGCTGAAAAACACCAAGTCACACAGATTTGTCCTAGCTTGGCTTCTGGTGCCACACAACCTGGGTTTGAATCTTGGCTCTGCCAGTTGTATAGTCTTGGGCAGGTTACTTAACTTTTCTACACCCATTATATGTAAAATGATTGTGAGGGGTAAATGGGATAGCATATATAAAGTACTTGGAACAGTGTCAGGCTCATAGTAAATCCCCAAATGGCTTGCTCTATGGCAGGGGTTCTTAACCAGGGGTCCAAAGCTTGAATTGAAATTCAAAAAAATATTATCCTTGTGGGGATGTGTTGGTGCAGGTGTGATATAATTATTAAATAATACACAGTATGGTGTGGACTTAGTAAGGGGTCCGTGGTTTTCACCTGACTGGCAAAGAGGTCCATGGAACAAAAAAAGTTAAGTACCCCTGCTCTATGGTGAGAACCCAGATGGAGAGAGAAGGCACCCCCAGCCCACCCCAAGTCCACCCAGCATAAGGAGCAGGGGTCAGAGATCAGGGCTGTGACAGAGGCCAGGACCCCACCTTGTACAGCTTGGAAGGCTCACGAGGTTCATTCACCCAGCATTGCTGCATCAAAGACTCTTCTGAAGATTGCCCCAGATGTATGCCTAAAGTGCTTTACTCCAATATGGCAAAGACTTTGTTGAAGGAACAAATGCAAGATGCAAATGCCACCACCCACAGGGTAGCGGCAGAAGCAGGGCAGGGAAGTGGTGGGAGCAGGGAGGGGAAACAAGTCTACTCTAATTTTCTCCTGGATCTCTCCCCTTCCAAATGTCTACATCAGCCAACCACAGAGAAAATGAGAATGCCAACTATTCCGTTTTCAAGCATTCCTGTCACCAAAAAGCGGCCAGGCTTGGGTAGCTCTCCTGATATCTTAGCGTCTTAAGTAGAGTTACTGTTCTGTAAGTACTTTACGTGCTTTCTCTTATTTAACACCCAAGACAGCCCTCTGAGGGAAGGGTTTGACTTGATTTGCTAGTCTGTTACGACCAATACCACACAAGTTGGCTTACAAAAAACACATTTGTTCTCTCACCGTTTTGGAGGCTGCACGTCCAAAGTCAAGGCATCACCAAGGCAATGTTTTCTCCTGGGAGTCTGCAGCATCTGGTGCTGGCTTGTCACAATCCTTAGGATTCCATGGCTTGCCACGTGTTACACCAAGGTCCCTCACTCTCTCACCTCTGCACTTCCAGTTTCTGTGGACTTCCGGCTTCTCTCTCCTTCCCACAGATTTCTCTTTCTTCCAGCTTCCAGCTTATTCTCTTTATAAGACCACAAGTGATACAGCTCAAGACTCACCCTGATTCAGTTGGCCAAACCTTGACTAAAAATAACATCTTCAAAAGTCCTATTTAAAATGGGTTCACACCCACAGGAATGCAGATTAAGATCCGGAACATGTCTTTTGTCAGTGAGTAATTCAATCTGCCACAGTGCTAAATTACTCTTATTTTGCAAATGAGGAAACTGAGGTCCAGAGAACTTTAGTTCATGCCCAAGGTCAAGCAGCTTGTCAGTGACAGAACAGGAACGAATGGGAACTGAAAGCACAAATCTATCAATCCCAGAGCACACAGCTCCTTGGAGATTGGGGTGAGCATCAAGATCAGGATTTGGAAAGTTGGAGCTGACTAAAAGATAGTGGTCCCCCCAGTTCTGACAGCAAGGACCAGAATGTCCTGGGATAGAGCATAATAAGAGCACCCAGGTAACACAGAGCTGGTTTCTTCCCAGTGAACTCAAGAATCTCTTTCAATGTCATGCGTCAGCTCAAACCTTTCCTACCAGAATAAACACAGACCCCTCAGCCTGGCATTCAACTTGTTCTTTCCGGTCTCAGCATAGTTTAAGGGCTCAGAAAATAGATGAGGTTAACTGATGGAATAGAATTTTGTTCCATGCAATCCCTCTCAACAAATATTTATTGGCTTAATAAGATGCTATGCTCAGGGCTTCATGGGGTTGGACGATATTAGACAGCTGGTCTCAAGAAGCTGGCGGTCTAATGAGACTCCATGGCAGAAGTAAGTACTAACTGGGGACTCAGAGGAAGAAAAAACCTGCTGGGGGTAAGAAGGTTCCTAACAGCCTGGAACAAGGAGGTAGTACTTAGTCCTGGTCAGCAAATGCTGCAGACTCCTGGTTCCTCTCCACATTCTGGGAACCAGCCTTTAAAAACAGGTCAACAGCACATAGTAAGAGAGAAGATTTTCTAGGTAGAGGAAACAGCATGGGCGGGGCGGGGGGCGGGGGACACAACAGAATCTTCTAAAAAGGAGCTCTGACCATTGAAAACAGAGACAAGAAAAAATTTAGGGAGTGTTTTTCCAGCATCAGCTCTTGGAGACAACTCAACAGACCAACAGAAGTCCCTGGTCCTTGCTAATGGTCCAAAATTTTCTGGTCTTCTTGGCCTTATTTTTGGTTCCCTTGGTGACTTCTTTACAGGGGAGAAAGTTATCTTTGTAAATTTTAATTGACTTTGTAAGCACATCAAGTCAGGCAGACCTCGGTTCAAATCCACCCTCCTCTGCTTACTGTCTAACCCCTCTGTGCCTCAGTTTCTCCATCCTTCCTCATGAGGATGTTATAAGAAAGAAAGAAAGCTATGTGTGCAAATGTCTACAATGGAAACTGGCACAAAGCAGGGGCTCAATAGATGTTAGTTCCCTAGGGGTTCTTCTAATAATCGGTTTCATTTGTTTTCAGCCAATCAAGAATACTTCCCAGGTCTTAGGTTTGAGCCCGACAAGCATGGAAGATCTCATCCCACAGTAATGAGAGGAAATGGAAACTTGAATCTTTTTTCTATTTGTTATACTCACTCATCCATTCTCCCCCTCCACCGAAAAATGCAGCTAACTCTATCCAAGGGAAGCAGAAAAAGGGAAAATTATGCCTATCCATATAGATAAGTCATCTGATTAATTGAAGACAACACCTTTTTCCTCTTTCAAGAACAGAGCAAAAATTGGATACTTTGTAATACATATAATTAGTTTTATTAGTACTAACACTATCGTTCAAATACACAGTTGTAAAAAGTGGTTTGGCTGATTCTTTCAAATTGACTTAGAATCATTTAGATAGAGGTTGGCATACTTTTTCTGTAAAGGACCAGAAAGTAAATATTTTAGGCCTTGCCGGCTGTACCACTTCCGTCGCAGCTACTTGACTCTGATTTTGTAGCATGAAAATGAGCATGGCTGTTTTCCAAGAAAATTTTATTTGTGGACGCGGAAATATGAGTTTCATGTAGTTTTCATTTCACATATCACAAAATATTATTTTGACTTTTTTCCCCAGCCACTTAAAAGCATTAAAACCATTCTTAGTTTGTAGGGCTGTACAAAAATAGGCATTAGACAGCCTTTGGTCCATGGTCCTTCACTTCCCAACCCCTGGCATAGGAGTTGGCAATGGGTCTTAAAATAATCTCAGGAAATATCTTGTCCAAACCCAACATGTTATGGTTGAGGATTAGATACAGCGAGGAAAATGAATTAAGATTATCTGAATCTTTCAGACCAACATCGGAGGTGTAATACAAAAGAGTAGGGGCTGTTAAACCTAAGGCAATTATTGGCTTGAAAGGGGAAAACCTCTCTTTTTCAATTGGCTGTTTGCTACATTGAATGTCAGACAAAGCGTTTAGCAGATTTCCCCAACCTCTGCAGTTTTTGGTTTACTTTGTCATTTTATAACTTAAGTCATAAGACAGCTGTGTTAAAAAAAATTCTGAGGAATGAAATATGATTTTGTATCATCACAAAAGCCAAAATTGTGTCCACATCTCCAGAATCTTATTAGGAAATGCTCTGAAATTTTTAAATGTATCCTGAACCTGAAGAAACTGTAGAGGAAAACATTGTAATTTCACCTTCACACAAAACCACCAAAGGAAATAAAAACTACAAAATGTACAAGGCAGTTTCATCTTTAAAAACCTGCTTTACATATTTTAATTCTTGTATTTCCCTTGGGGATTAGATATTTCGGTCACATAGTTATCCAATTAAAATGAAAACTCTCTGCTTTATCCTTTAGGTGAGGACAGCTGCCAGCTGCTAAGTTTTATAAAGTCTTTAATCTTGTCCATAAATATTTAACAAGAATTGGTTGATACACAAGCTGAAGTAAAGTAAGAAATCAAAGAGAGAATCTTGGAAATAACCTCTAGGTTGCATGAAAGCTGTAGAAAACAAAAACAGAATTATGAATTTACTCATTTTTATTAAAATACCATTAAAATATTTTTGAGTATTTTGATCTCCCTTTTAGCCTGCTTATCCTCGCAAATGCACAAAAATAGGCAGATTATTAAAAAAATATATTAAATGTGACTCTCCATGCCCTTTTCTCCAGTACCCTCCATTTGTTTCAGACAGTCCCTTGTGTTTCCATGGAAACCCACACAAAGGATCTCTAAGCCCTTTAGCAGCATTTGAAAATATAGCCTCACAGACCCTTCTTTTTCTCTCTCATCTACACACACACATACACACAACATGCACACGCATTCACATGTACAAAAAAGCACACAACATACACATATATATACATCCATACAGACCCACATACATACCCACATACTCCTGTGTACCCACCGACTACCACTCCACCACCACCCCACCATCCTATGTCTTTATCACAATATCCCAAACAACCTAAAAACCCAGAATAAGAAACTAAGCACAAATAGGCCATGGATTTAAATCCTCTTTTCTTTGACCCACTGAGCAGGAAATGCTGCCTTGCCCTGACTGGGTGTTTCGGCTTCCTCCTCATTCCCTCACCCCCATTTCTGTTTTGTAAGCCTGGACATTTCCAAGTCATATCCACTTCCCCATCCTCCCAGGGACACGGGGCCCTTAGGAGTTTACCCTGTTCGTTCTCCTGCTTCGTGTGAGAACTTATACGCATTTTAGAGAATGGAGATTTCATACTATTGGCAGAGATGACTTAGACCAGAGTTTTCCCCATTTGCCTCATTAACAGACAAATTTCAGGACTGAGCATTCTTTGCTGACAAGGAATTTTTCTTTAAAGCTAACTGAATTCTCTCAGCTAGGGGGATGGGAGAGAGAGAGATAGAGAAACTAACTGATTTTCCTCAGACTTCCTTATTCTACCTATAATTCTAGGCATTCAAGTCATTCTTCATTTCCTCAGAAATACTATCTTCCATTGCTTCCATCCTACCTTGGATTTCTCCTACCACCACCAACTTCAGGATCTTCTGGTTCTAGACACCCCAGAGAACCCAGAGAGCTTAATGTGGTGGTACCCTTGACTTTGAGGTTGCTTCCCTCTAACAGTTGTCACCCTGAGTCTGCTCCTTTATACCAAGGCAACCTGCTCATGGCCCAGTGGACACTGGAGTCATTCACTCAACAAACACAGAGAGTGCCAACTATGTGCTAGGCACTGTTCTAGGCATTGGGTTTATTGAATGAAGAAAAGTGACACAAATCCCTGCCTACCCATGCCCTCAGCTTGACCCCGATCAGATCACTCAAGAAAGTGTTGGGAAGCAGATGTGACTCAAGCAATTGGGCTCCCATCTACCATACAGAGGGTCCCAAGTTCGGGTCTCAGGGCTTCCAGGTGAAAGCAAGCTGGCCCGCGCAGAGAGCTGGCACAGCAAGATGACGCAACAAAAAAAAGACACAGAGGAGAGACAGTGAGAGACACAACAAACCAGGGAGCTAAGGTGGCTCAAGCGATTGAGCACCTCTCTCTCACGTCAGAAGGTCCCAGGATCGGTTCCCAGTGCCTCCTAAAGAGAAGATGAGAAGAGAAGACAGAAGAATGCACAGCAAATGGACACAGAGAGCAGACAGTGAGCACAAGCAGCAGGGGGTGGGGGGGGGGAGGAGAATAAATAAATAAAAATAAATCTTTAAAAAAGAAGGTACTGATCTGATATCAGTACCTTCTCTAATCTACCCCTGACTCTATTCTCAGCCTCCCAGCTTTCCATCCCCCATTGGATGCTGGTATTAATCCCTCACTGCCTCGACTCTAGCATCTTTACAAGTTAGCTCAGAGCTACCTGATGACATTTTTTATTTTTGTATTATCTCAAATTGGGTCCCCAGATATGCCAATGGCTCATGCACAGAACCCTCTTCACAATAGTTCTTTAATTCTTTTTTTATATTACATTTTCGTGCACCAGGTGCTGTTTAAGTGCCTAATGAATATTAATTTATTTAATCTTTGTAACAACCCTGTGAGGAAGGTGCACTTTAACCCTATTTTGTTGACTAAAGGATAAATAGAGAAGTTCTGACTTGCCCAAAGTCAACCAGCCCAAAAAGTGGCAAACCTGGATTTGCCATCCTGTTTTTGACAACTTGGCTTTTCATTTGCTCCTGATATCCTTGCTGCCTCTTGTTATGTTTCTGCCCATATTTCTTTTCCCCAAGATCATTTACCATCCAAATTATCTGTCACTCAAAGTTCCTCTTTCATATCTCCAATGAAACTTTTAAGTGGCCTGGGGCCAAGGACATCTCCCTGCAGGTACCACTTTTTCCATCCCCCAGGTTGATAAAGAGGAAGACATCTGAGATCCATTTTGTCAAACTGCAAAGAAACGGTGCTCATGCATGCACCCCGCATCCAAGCTCTGCTATTATAAAAGGTGTTTGGATTTTACTATCTCCTCCCATATGGTGCTTCATTATATTGTCCGCATGACATCCTCTACCCTTGACATATCCCATCCCTCATGTAATGATGATTATCAACCCCATGCTCCTCTAACTTCTCTAGGGCAGTTTCCTACAGATCTAGGTTTTGTTTTATTTATCACTTCTCTCTACCCTTTCTTGCCTTAATTAAACTTGGCCTCGGGATATAGGAAACAAACCAGAGAATTTATTTTTTTTCCCTCCCTATGATGAAAGTGGAATTGTTTCCCAGAGACAGAAAATACCACTCTCCACCTTCCACCCCTCCCCAAACCCACCAGTTATGTCTCAAACATCTTTGTCCTGTGTTTTCCCATTTCTGTTTGACTGCAAGTTTCAAGGTTTGATTTGCATTTTAATAGTTTCTGATGCAAAAGGGAGGAAATGAATGGGAAGTGGCCTTCATTTCCCTCTTTTACCAGGAGCTCCTATCAAATTTCCAACACATTGAAAAGCAGCTATTTTCTCATTTGGGACAATCTTCATAACCCACAAGAAAGTCCCTTCCTATTATTTACATAAATAGATGGATGGAAAAGAATTTATCTGATTATAAGAACTTTCCATTATCTGAAGGTTATAAGAAAGAAAGGCTAAGAGGTCTTAAGCCTCAGCAAATTGATGGTCACCTATAGAGTAAGACTTGAGAACTCACCATAAAATTAGGACTGTCTTCCATTTTCCCAATCTTCTCTTGCAACAAAATAAATAAAAATTAAAAATACTACTCTTGAGCTCATATAAAGCCACCAATACCTTAGTGCAATGAGCATTCTGTATTCCTTCAAGAATGAAGTGGCCAGTGACCACACTTAAGAGAGGTTCATCCTTCCCCAATCCACTTCCCTTCTGCATGACAGAATAATCTTTCTGGAACATCATGCCACTATCCTGCATAAAACACCTGTCATGGTTGGCCATGGTCTTTGGGTTAAAATCTAAGCTAAGGAGCCCAACAATAACACCCTCCATCACCTGACCCCCACTTCCCTTTCCAGTCTTGCCTCTCACCACACCCCACATTTCCTACCCTGTGGTACCAGCATCCCAGCTGCTCTCCCTGCAGCAGTGCTCTGCCTCACTCTCTTCCTCCCTCTCTACTTGGCTAATTCCTTTTCTCTAACACTCTACTCAGGTGTCACCTCCTTAGGAAAGGCTTTCCTGATTGTCTGTCCAGAGTCCAGATGAGATTTTTCTGATATTCCAGGAATACCATGTGCTTCTCTCTATAAGGCATGATATGTAAGTGTCATTGTCTGTTTTCCCTACCTAATCTCATACCATAAGAAAAAAGGATGTTCTTATTTATGATTCCCCTGTGTTTCTTGAAAAGAATGTAGTAATTTAACAAGCAAAAGAACAATGGAATAAATAGGTAATTCAATGAATGAAGGGCAATAATGGAGATGGAATCAGCCAAGACAACTATCCCAATGTCATAATTTTCCTGAGGTGTACTACTCCTGCTTCTGGGGACCAGGAAGCATGGCAGCTACCTGTAGCTACATATACTTTATGAAACCAAATTCTCTGTGTCTTGGGAGAGTCTCAGTTTTGCAGCATTTGGGTCATATAAAGCAGGTCCCCAGCATTTCACCAAAATGGCAAGTTGCAGCTCTAACTGTCTAAGGCATTAAAACCTTACTAAGGTCCATTAGCAAAGCCAATATGAATCTCTAACAGGAATTGCTCCAGCTCATCTGGAGGCCAAGACACTCATTGTGCTGCCAGCAGCCTTCTGATCAGTCCCCTGAAAATCTAGCTTCCTACTTGGTTTCTTTCTAAGACATGAACATGCAAATCTTAAATCTGCTACTCAAACTGGACTCCCCTGGAATTAAGTCTCAGTTTTCCATCAAGAGACAAGAGACCAGCTAGATAATTAGATTTGGCCAAAGATTTAAGTACTTTGTTTTAGCCAGTAGTTTCTATTTCATCACCATCACCATCCCCTCTGTTACCAATATGACTTTTCTAAGATCCTGGAAGAATATACCATATTTCTTAGAAATGCATATAAATAATCACATATGGGAAAATATGTTTTTTATAATTCTTCCTATTTTTCAAAAGGAAGAAAAAGGGAGACTTCAAATTATGGGAAGATGGAATAGATACTTTACCTAATTTCTCCTGCTAAGCACAACTAACAGTCTTATAAAGCAAACATAAGAAGACTCTGAAAGGTATAGAGAAGAAGGCAGACTGGTTAGGGACCTCAGAACCCAAGGAATGACACTTGGTTCATTGGGTTTTCTTTTTATCTCATATATCCCAGACTTGGAAGAAAAGAAGTTGGCAACCTAGAATGGTACAGACAAAAAAAAAATCTGCTAATAATAAAAGAACCAGGAAAGAGGCAGCCTAGCAAGATAGAAAACTTTTAGACAATAATTGCTCTGCTCCAGCCAAACACCACAGAATAAAACTATGACCCACCCCCATCCATGCCAGCAAAGGTTGAGTGCGGAGTGTAGACATCTACTCTCTTTGGATTATAATAAGGTGCCCCAAACTATCCCACCGGTGGTGTCAAAGAAGACTGAGTAAGGAGCCAGGGCTTTCAGCACGCTCCAGGTAGGAGCAAGGTGTCCTAATCCCACAGTGTCAATGGAGACCATGTAGGAAGGCCAGTCTTCCACATTTACCCATACTGGGGTGGTGTCAGAGGAAGCCTAGTGGGTAGTCAGGACTTTCACCACCAGCCAGTGGTAATGAGAGCAACCCCTTCACCCTGTGTTGTCAGTGGAGACTTCATTAGGAGCAGTAACAAGGTACTTATACCATGCCAAGTCAAGGCGATAGCAAAGTCCTTGTGGGGAGCCAGAATTCCAGGAGTAATGAGGAGTCCCTCTCCCACTTGACAAAAACCAAGTGAAGAATCTGGACTTCCACTCCTACCTGGAAGTCATGAGACAGTGCCCCCATCCATTACTGGAGCAAGGTTACAAGAAAGTTTAAATAAGATTCAGAGTCTCATAACATAATACCCAAAATGTCCAGGTTTCAGTGGGATATCACTCATCATACAAAGAAGCAGGGAAATTTCAACTTGAATTTAAAAAAAAAAAAAAAAAACCCAATAGTCACCAACATCAAGATGATAGAGATGTTTGAATTATCTGACAAACATTTTAAATCAGCCATCATATAAATACTTCAATGAGAAATTATGAACACACTTGAAACAAATTAAAAAATAGGAATACTCAGTAAGGAAACAGAAGATATATATATGTTAGATATATATACTAGCTATATATCTAAAATATATATATGGAAGAACAGAATGGAACACCTAGAGCTGAAAAATATAATACCCTAAATAAAACTCAATGAATGGACTAAACAACAGAATGGAGAGGATAGGTGAAAGAATCAGTGACCTTAAATAAAGAACATTACCCAATCTGAACAACAGAAAGAAATGGACTGACAAAAAGAGTTTCAAGGAACTATGAAACTGTACCAAAATCTCAAATACTCATATTATCAGAATCCCAGAAAGAGAGTAGAAAGAGGCCAAGGCTGAAATAATAAGCAAATAAATAATAGCTGAAAACTCCCCAAATTTGTCGAAAGACATAAACCTATAAATTCAAGAACCTGAGCAAACCTAAACAGGATAAACCCAAAGAAACTATACCAAAATACATAATAATCAAATTTCTGAAAACCAAACACTAAGAAAAAATCTCAAAAGCCACAGGAGAGAAATAGCACCTTAACTATAGGGGGAAAACCATACAAATGACAACAAATTTCTCATCAAGAGAAACTTATAGCACTAAATACATTTAAAAAGAGAAAAAGTCTTAAATCAATAGTTTCTAAGTTACCACCCAAAGAACATAGAAAAAAGTTAGACTGAATGCTTTCCTCCTAAAATCAGGAATAGGACAAGAGAGTATGATCTTACAACTCTTATTCAACATAATACTAAAAGTTCTAGTCAGTGCAATATGCCAAGAAAGGAAATAAAAGGTATATAGATTGGAAAGGAAGAAATAAAACTCTCCCTATTTAAAGATGGCATGATTGTCTACCTCAAAACTACAAATTTTTAAAAAGCCCCACTGAAACTAATAAGTGAGTTCAGCAAGGTCACGAGATACAAAATAAATATATAAAAATATATTGTATATCTATATATTAGCAATGAACACCAAAATTAAAAATATGATACCAAGTGCAATCAGTTAAAAATATCACATATAAATCTAACAAAATATGTATAGGGCTTATAGACCAAAAACTATAAAATGCTAGAGAAAGAAAATCTAAATAAATGGAGTGACGTACTTGTCCAAGGCCTGGAAGATTTAACTTAGTAAATCAGTCAATTCTCCCCAAACTGATTAACAGATTTAATGTAATTCCTATTTGAAAAAAAAAACCCAGCAAGGTTTTTTGTAAAAATAGACAAGATTATTCTAAAATGTATACAGAAAGGCAAAGTAACTAGAATAACTAAAAAAAATCTGAAAAAGGGAGAAGAAAGTGGGAGGAATCAGTCTATCTGCTTGTGATATTTATTACATAGCTACGATAATCAAAACCATGTGGTATTGGAAGAGGGATAGACACATACATCAACAGAACAGAATAGAGAACCCACAAATAGACCTACACAAATTTGTCCAACTGGTTTTTGAGAAAGATGCAAAAGCAATTCAATGAAGGAAGGATAACCTTTTCAACGAATGGTGTTGGAGAAATCAGATATCCACAGGCAAAATAATAATAATAACTTCAACCTAAGTCTCACACTTCATTCAAAAATTAATCAAAAGAGATCATGGATTTAAATGTAAAATGCATAACTATAATACTGTAGCAGAAAGATATAAGGGGAAATCTTCAGGACCTAGAGCTAGGGAAAGAGTTCTTAGACCTGACACCAAAAGCATGACCTATAAAGGGAAAGACTGATAAATTGGACTTCATCAAAATTTAAAACTTATGCTCTGCAAAAGTCCTTTTTAATGGATGAACTCAAGCTGCAGACTAGGAGAAAATATGTGCATTCCACAGATCCAACAAAAGGAATATATATTATCTCAAAATAAAAATTTAATTTAAAAAATGGAAGCAGAAAACAGGAGAGGACTTAAACAATTCCCTAAACAGCACATAAACTTTTCAAATAATAATGTTGGGGGGTAGGCGGCGGGGGGAGGTACGGTGGAGTTTAATCTTACTAATCAATGAAGTTAAGACAGATTATTTCTTTTAATATTTATTACTAGTGAAGTTGTAAGCTCACAAAACAGTCATGCATAACATGCAAACTTCCCATACATCACCTCTCCAACAACACCTTGCATTGTTGTGGAATATTTGTTACAGATAATGAAAGAACATCATCAAAATATTACTACTAATTATGGTCCATAGCTAACATTTGGTATATTTTTTCCTACACCTCCCCCACCCCCACCCCACTATTAATACCATGTATTAGCATTTTACATTTTTTGTAGTCATGAGAGAATGCTCATATTTGTACAAGACAGACTATTTTTTTAATAAGAAATAAGGTGCCAGCAGTTTCTCCACATAATGGAGGAGTCCCCCTTGTAGCAAAACTTCCACTTTGGTTCAATAGGATCTTTTGGATTTTAGGTAGCATAATAATTTCGTGGCTAACTTTTGTTAGCCACAAAAGTTAGCCACAAAACTATGAACTATGAACTATGCTATGGCCTCACATGAATTGTCTCTTTAATCCTTACCACGATCCTCTGAGGAAGGTACTTGCATTATCACTCTTTTATAGTTGAGGGAATTGAAGCTTAAAGAGAGTAAGCAGATTGCACAAGTTTACACAGCTCATAAATGGTAAAGCTAAGATTCAAACTCAGGCAGTCAGAACTCAGAGAACACATTCTCACTCCAATGCATTAGCACAAAGCTACCTCCCCTGGTAGGCAGAGGTCTTGGAAGGGGTAGCTCCATTTGCATTCAGAGCCCAGGGGCCTTCTGAGATCACGACTGGCCCTGGTCTCAGAGTCTAAACTGGCCCTTTGACTGGACCAGGTGTCCCTGACCCTTAGCAGGAGACTATTCTAGAAGCATGCCCCTCCCCCGTCCCAGCCAGCCTGACACAAACTTGTGTGGACAGGTGGGTGAGGACCTAAACGTCACAGGGCCAGTTTAGCAGAGACGCCCTTGTCAGCTTCTGGCTGAGGTGCCAATCACACGCCTGTTCTCTCATCCCCAAACGTGTGGAATTCAGACAAACTCAGACACAGCTTCTCAGTCGAGGCAGAAATGGAGGTGGTGCTGGAAACCTCAAAAGGGACACATTGAACTTTTCATTAATATTGGTTATAGATGTTGGAATAATCCTTTGGCAAAATTAGAGCAATAGGATCACATTTGTACCCTATATAAAGCAGGCCATGCAGATTACATTAATTATCAAAGAAATATGTGTTGAGATAACAGTGAAACAACATTGCCTAAGTTTCCAAAGCAGGCAGTAAAATATGATTCTTCAAGATGATAGAGGGAGTTTGATGACAGTGGAACTCTAACATACTGCTGAAAGGAGTGTAAAGGGATACGACCTCTCTGGAAAGCAGTTCTCACTGTGTATCTTGACCTCTGCATGCCCACAAAGATTTATGGGAAAGATGTTCACTGAGGCATTATCTATGACATTGAAAAATTAGATACAACGACAAGGGAAAGGTTAAATAAATTAGAAATATCCATGCAACGAATATTGCAGGCCATTAAAGTTATGGAAAAAAAATACTTATTGGTGTAAGGAAATGCTCATAATATAATGTTAAATGGAATAAAAATAAAGACATAAAACTAAATATTTAGAATGATTTCAACTATATATACATGTACAAGGAAAGCCAAGATGGAAATACAACACATAAAGAGTATCTCTCAGTGGTAGGATTTCAAATACTGTTTTATTTCACTTGCATTCAAATTTTCCAAATAGTTTAAAAGTGCCATGTTGCTTTTAAAATGGGGAAAATCAATTAAAAGAAAAATAAATCAATCTTGTCCATGATTTCTGGGAAATTACAATGAAGGACGAACACAGGGAACTAGGAGAATTAAAACTAAAGCAGATAAATGAGCCAGGATAAAAGTGATACCACATACATAAGCACACACATATGAATTTACAGGTGCTAAGAAGCTGCTGGCCAGAGGGAAATGGATGGCTTATATTTGTTATTTATCACTGTCAATGTCTGAGAAATAACCCCAACCCCAGGGAAAGGGCAGATGGCACCCTGCTAGTGAAGGGCAGAGGAAGAGAAGCACCTAAATAATCTGTGAACCATAGAGTACCTGGCTGAACAAAACCTGCATACAATGGAGAAAGTGCCTTATGTTACTGCCGTTTGTTTTCACTCTGTGCTTCCACCTTGACTTTTCTCCAGCAAACACATGAACAGCCTTAGCAGAATAAACTTTAAGAAAAAAAAAAAGGTAACCCATTCTCTTCATTTGCCCAGACCCTTCCCACACATACTGCCCCTGGGGATGCTCAGAGCTCTCAGCCTGGGGCCAAATCACAGCAAATTCAAAGCTGCAGACTTCTTCTGACTCTGCAAGTAACTCTACAAGTAGCCACCGCAGATGCAAACCCAGGAGCAATGTGTTCAGTGTGGAATGAGCTGCAGGTTGGATATTCTGAGAATTCAGCAGTTTTTCCATTAGGTGAAAACACCCAACCCCTCTGCAAATAAACAAACAAACAGAAGTTTGGAGGAGCCAGTCCACATTCAGAGAAGTCAAATAGACCCTGTCCATGCTTTGTGAAGGTAATTTCAATAGAGCTGCAACACCAGCAAAACAATGGGAAGGGGAGTATTGGCAAAGCCATCAGTGAGCAGCCTCTCACCTAAACTAAGCAAACTAGAACCATGAAGTGAAAGGCATGCAAATTTTGTTGACATTTCTATGTAACAAGTGTTTTACATACATTATCTTTTATGAGAAGAAATAGTCTTAAATAGTCTAAATAATTGTTCATTCTTCCCTGAATTTTAAAAGAGAATGTCAAACCTATCCTAGTTTTGTAAAAAATTGAAAGAGAAAAAAATGCATGTCTTTGGACTGTAACATATGGCCATTTTGTTTTAATTATTATCATATAAATTTTACTTCGTTTTATTGGTGTGCCTTTTTACAGTTATCCAGTTATTTCATCTTTGATATTTTATCCTTTCAGCATTATCCTTTATCATTCTGATTATTATCACTGTATCATCTTTCTAAAATAATTCTATTTATCTTAGTATTTTGGATAGCATTTACCTGGCACTGCACTGTGTTAGTGATTTACCTGTAGCAGTTTGGCATTGTTTATGAAGTCCAAAAATATTTATTGGATTATGTTTGTAAACTGGTCTGTCAGGGGTATCACTTTTAATTGATTAAATTATGATTAGGTCTTTGATTGGGCCACATCAGTAGGGCATTGAGTCCCCATCCCTTGGTGGTGGGGACTCACAGGTAAAAGACATGGCAAAGTTCAGAGTTGGAGTTTTGATGCTGGAGTTTTTGAGCTGGAGCCCAGGAAGTAAGCACACAGAGGAGCTTGGTCGTGAGGAAGAAGAGACAAGTCGTTTGCCTGACAGTTCACAGCTGGCCTTGTGGAGAGAACAAAGCACCTGAGCCCAGAGTGAATCAAGCCCCCGGGGAGAGAGACAATACCTAGAGAGCCTGACCATGGAGCTCTAAGAGGAAGAGGAAGGCTGAACATTGGCAGCCATCTTGCTCCAACACATGGCAACAAACTTTGGTGAGGGAAGTAACTTACACTTTATGACCCGGTAACTGTAAGTTTCTATCCCAAATAAATACCCTTTTATAAAACCCAACAGATTTTTGCATCAGCAGCCCTTTGGCTGATTAATACAGTAACCTAGATATATTATATCATCATTCCCATTACACAGGAAGAAAAAAAATCCCAAGGTCTAAATAAGTTAAGTGATTTGCCCAAGATTACACAGTTATCAATTAGAGAAGGTGGAGCTTATCTGTAGACTGTCATCTCCAAAGCCATCTCTGCAGCTCCTGTATCTGTCCATTATCCAGACCACCTCCCACAAAAGAAGGAAAAGAGTGACCTCTGAAAATTTATACCGGAAGACACTTAACCAAGTGTGATCGCCACATATAATAATGCTGCCCATTAGCTTCAGTCCAGCCATGAAAACCTTCCAGAACCTACAGTGTCTATAATTATTGAGCTTTTCGCCTCATTCTTTGCTGCTTTAGCCAGGGAAGAGGAGATAAGGTAAAACATTTTAGAGGCATATAAAACACAACAGTTTTAAAAAGGCATGAAGTGCAGTTGATAAAAATGTAATTACTTGTTTCTTCATGGAATATGTTTTGCAGAGTAAAATCTCTAGTTTTGCTGTTTTTATTGCTGTAGACAATAAAAGGCATTTAGGAAAATTATTGTCAAATTTTTCTCTGAGCTCTATCAAACAATTTTGCATTACAATTAACTGATTTTTTAAGACACTGTTTTAAGTGTACAGAAGGCTTATGAGCTCTCAGGATTTTATTCTGTATCAATTAGGAGAATGAATGTTACTCACAGTTAAATATTCTGTGACATAATTCAAGAAAAGCCAATGCTCTACTACATATTTCATGTTTCTATTCTGTTCCTGGGACACAGTTTTAATGCAATCAGATAGCCTGATTAATAGTTACCCAGATGCGAAGCTTGTGAAACCATATCTTTAAAAGAAGGAGTACAGGGAAGCAGATGTGGCTCAAGCGATTGGGCTCCTGTCTACCATATGGGAGGTCCAGGGTTCAATTCCTGGGGCCTCTTGGTGAAAAGCAAGCTGGCCCGCACAGCAAGCTGGCGCAAGCGGAGAGCTGGCGCAGCAAGATGATGCAACAAAAAGAGACACAGAAGAGAGACAATAGGAGACACAGCAGACCAGGGAGCTGAGGTGGCGCAAGAGATTCAGAGCCTCTCTCCACTCTGGAAGGTCCCAGGATTGGTTCCCGTTGCCACCTAAAGAGAAGACAAGCAGACACGGAAGAACACACAGAGAGCAGACAGCAAGCGCAAAACAATGAGGGGGGAGGGGAGACATAAATAAATAAAATAAATCTTTGACAAAATAAAACTAAATAAAAGAGTACAGCAGAACAAAACAATTTATTTCCCTTCTCTGCCCTTTCAAACCTGCTTCGTGAGACTAATTCTTCCTAATATTAAAAGAAATACAAAAATTTATTGCTTGGTGGGTATAAAGTGTTTGTAAATTTTGGAAATTTTTAAATAAAAAAAAATAAAAGTAAATATAGTTGGGAACCATGGGAATCCTCCAACCTGATGATTGTTCACCTGGTGAAGTCGACCCACTCATGTGTCAACATGTGTGGATGTACCGATCTGATGTTCTGGCCAGCATCCATTCTCATTAAGGACTGCCATGCCTGAGGGGCTATCGAATATTTTGATCCTCACCTGCTTTTTCACTGAGACAAACAGCAAGCCTATTCTATTAGTGTGAAAGGTGCTACACAGGATAAGGTCTGAATGTTTAGTTACACAATATGTTGCTGTTTTTTTTAAGATTTGTTTTATTTATTTACCTCCTCCCCTTCCCCCGCCGCTTTCATTGTTTGTGGTCGCTGTCTGTTCTCTGTGTCCATTTGCTGTGTGCTCTCTGTGTTTGCTCGTCTTCTTTTTAGGAGGCACCGGGAACTGAACCCAGGTCCTTCCGTGTGGGAGAGAGGCGCTCAATCACTTGAGCCACCTCAGCTCCCTGGTTTGTTGTGTCTCTCGTTGCCTTTCCTCTTTGTCTCTTTGTTGCATCATCTTGCTGCACCAGCTCGCCGCACCTGCCAGTCACAACAGCTTGCCTTCTCTGGGAGGCACTAGGACCCGAATCCGGGACCTCCCATTTGGTAGGCGGAAACCCAATCGCTTGAGCCACATCTGCTTTGCTTCCCCCACAATATGTTTTTGAATATCCCTAAATCCTAGGTTAGGGACCAGAGTCTAAGGATAGGGTTTGCTGAGTGGTATTGAGAGCTTGTTTGGAGGTTCTAGCAGGGAGGCGCAGCTACTCGTATACCCTTGACCGAAGAATGGTCCTCCTCTAGCGGGGAAGGTCGTCCTCTTCGACCGAGCGCGCAGCTTTGGGAGGGACGCACATGGAGCGGTGAGGGAGGAAGGGGACACCCACCTAGCCAGCCAGATCAGCCGAATCAACCCTGGCGATCAATGGGGTGACAGATGTCGCAGCCAGATCGCCCTCACATCCAAGTTGAGTGGTATTGAATGCCCAGAGAAGAAGGATGTTCAGGAAGAGCTGGGACAGGGTCTTAGTGCTAATTTGATTATAGATTTAGCTCTGCTGGAAGTAGTTTGGAATGCACACTGTGCACACCCACCTATTTTGCACCCCTTCGAGCAGGTTAGACGTCCTGGGTCCTATCCTCAGACCCTCACAGTGGTGCCTGCAGCCCTGCAGCCTCCCCAGAGGAAGTAACAGGAGGGGTAATGGGCAGGTTTGTCCCACTGCCCACCAATTCATGAAAAACAAGAGACAAAGTGATTCTGCACAGACCCTAAGGAAAGTTCTGGAGACCTTCACTGGGGTAATGAAAGTCAAGTCAAACACCCAGCAAAACCCTCTTGAAAGCATCTTAGTCTGCTT
>JAQZBX010019865.1:0-33456 GCA_029593785.1 Cabassous unicinctus
AGTGCTAATTGCGGGGGAAAGCAAATGAAAATGCAACAGAATGATGCATGAGTGTTTAAGGAACTGTTGAGGAATTTTTTGGAATTATATAACATAGCATTTACTATTCTTGAAAGGTGTCTAGCTTTGAAGTTGTCCTGTTTACAGAAGTAACTCTGTTAACAAGTATGCAACCAGAACAAAGGTATTTTCACAGAATTTCAATGCCATCCTTCTTATTTAAGAGCCAGAACCAAGTCTGGTGACTTGGTTTTAATGTAATATAAAAATTTTAGATGACTGAGTTGGTTATATATTGCTGCATAGAAGATTATCCCAAAATAAGGGCTTAAAACACAAACATTTATTATCCCACAGTTGCTGTGGGTCAGGCAGCCTGGCACAGCTTGGCTGGTGCTCAGGCTCACGGGCTCTTACAAGCTTCAGTCAAGGTATGACCATGGCTGCAGTCAGTCAAGACTCTCCTGGGAGAGGATCCACCTCCAAGTTCATGCACGTAGCTGTTGGCAGACCTCAGGTCCCTGCTGGCTTTTAGCCATTAACATCAGTTCCTTGTCACATGAGCCTCTGTATAGGACTGTTCACAACATGACAACCAGATTCCTCCAGAGAGAGGTGAGAGAAGGAAAGAGAGAGGAGGAAGAAGGAGGAGGGGGAAAGGAGGAGGAGAGGGATATGGATGTGAAAAGAGTGAGCTTTAAAATATTGTTGTAACCTAGTCTCTAACGTGACAACTCATCACTTTTGGTATATTCTATTTGTTAGAAAGAAGTCATTGGATACAAAACAGTCAAGGGAAGAGGATTACAAAAAGATGTGAGTCTCAAAAGGTGGGGTAGAGGCTGCCTTCCAAAATGACCAAAAACATTCTTTAGCTACTCAGAAATCATGCAAGTTTCGTTTGAAGTTAGGAAATATTTCGTATGTCAGTTGGGAGGTCTTAAAGATATTTATCATCTCCCAATGTCTTACTTCTTATTCATTTGACGTAATTGAATGATTACTAAGCCAGCTATTAAATCTAATTATCTGGCTGAATGTGGCATTGTGTCTCTGATCTCATAATAGATTAGTCAAATTAGATTGGCCAGCATCAACTGTATAATGAGTGCTTTGTACCAAATTAAAATAGCTTAAAGAATAAAAAAATGTTTAAGAAGGGAGTTCCCCAGGGGGAAATCAACTAAAATTTCTCTAGTAACTAAATTAAATATAAACTCCTAAGCTTAAGATTAAACCATCAAAGCTGGCCATTTTTACCCTCCCTATTTGTCAATTTCCCCAACACTCAAATCAGATTGTTTTTACCTAGTTTTATATTCAGACTTTTCAAATCTGTTTTGTAACCGCAAGCACAGACCCTTCCAACAGAAGGGCCCGCCAGATCTGGTGCCACCGAGGAGCAGCATGCCTCTCAGGGAGAAGGTGATTCATTGAAGTGCCCAAGCGAGGAACTGTGAGCAAAGGTCTCATCTTGTGTAGTTGCTTCCTGCTGATCATAGGTGGGAAGGTGATTTATTACGAGTGCCCAAGCAAGGAATTGGGGAATCTTCCCAAAACCAGTTCTAAGTAAGGATGTAAGTTAAGGCTTTTATAAGTAAAGGAAAAGGGGTAGGAGTTGAAAACCAAGTTATGGCCATGTGATTCATTCTTGTCAGATCAGTGATGACATTGGATCATTCAAGGGTTTTGTGAGGCGGGAACAGGCAAGTTTCTCAATCCTATGTTGTCTCAAGCACCTCAAACTTATTCCTGTTGTTCCAGTTGTAGTGATCATAAATCACAGTTTAGAAATAGATATTGATGTGCAAGCTCCCACGTGCAGAGTCTCCATGACGCCAGCTCAAGAGTGTCAAACTTTTGTCTTTTGAAGATGATGCTACTGATTTACTGGGCCATAAGGTGCTTCTGATACCATTTTGTCTTGTTTTTGTTTGTTTGTTTGTTTATTTGTTTGTTGTTTGTCTGTGTTTTTTGAGATCTTACCTTATTCCTAAAAGCAGAACTGAGAAGTTTGGGTTAATATCCCTCCAGTAACCAAGCACAGAGTAAACTACTAAGATTGGATTAATAGAAAACCAACTCACAGCTAGGGTATTAGAAGATCCAGAGCTCCTTAGGTGAAGAAATTTTAATAAGCATATTTTCCAGCTATCAGTTTTAGGCAAGCAAACCAGTTTAAAGTCCCCAGTTTCCCACTCACTAATTCTTATTCTCCAGTCTATCCTTTTTCCCTCTTCTCTTCACTAACCCATATACTTTCCAACCTTCAAAACTCAGTGAAGAGAAGGTTCCTTTCACTTATATTTTCCAGACTATCACTCAGCTGTAGAGATTATAGTTTCTTTAGCATTCCAAAGTAATGGAGATGAAGCCTAAATAGTTGCACAGCTAATCATTAATCACTTACAAATAAAGAGTATTCACATTGTACGGTAGCTTTGCATGTCTTGGAATTGACTCATTTTTTAATTTTTTTCATAGCATCCAGCTTGACACAAAGTCTATATTCCATAATAAAGCCTTTATTTTATCCACACATCCCTTTTCATCCCCAAGCCAGGTGTCCACCTTGCAATGGGTTTCCTTGCCAGGGGAGCTTTTCTTTCATCAAGGAAGTGCCACAGCTTGAGGCCATCTCCCAGCCAGCTCCTGCTCCCTGACAACGTTACCTGCAGCTCTCCAGTTCCCTCCATCAATGCCATCATCCCTAGTTACTTTGGACTTCATCATCTCAAGCCCAGGACTGGTGTCAGTAACAGAGTCTTGAAGGGGATAAATCCATTACAAGCACTGGTGATTTAACTATGTCTCAGGTATATATACCTACCATATTTGCTATATGGTTCTTTTAAGTTTTAACTTTTTGTTGAAAATATACTGAAGCACAGAAAGATACTTATGTTTCAGCATTTATAAAAGTTGTATAAATTAAGAAAAAGTCTCATAAATTAAAGAGGAAGTGACTCTCCTTCCATCCATTTAATTTCAAGCTTAGAATGACCAATTTAGTGGTATTATGCCAAACACTTCCCCAAGTTTATCCAGGAATATCATTCTATAAATGTATGTCATGGATATATTTTCAGACATAAACACATAGATTTACAGTTTTATTAAAGGCTTCCTAGGACTCCAAGTTGTGAATGTGCCACAATTTATTTAACTATTTCCCTATTAATAGAAAATTAGGGTTTATTAGTGTCACAAAAATCCTCATAAACAGCTTTATGTACCCCTGTTTTAACTTCAGGACAATGATTCCCGAAGTTGCTTAGACAAAGGGCATGCAAATTTTAATTTTTAATATAAACTAGCAGTTAGTCCCCCCAAAAGAATATTGTAACAATGTTTATAACACTCGTAACAATGGAGTATGACATTGCTCATCGTTTAACTCCATTGACAAATCAGGCAACATTTGCCAAACTGGTACATTTTGTTATCATAGCTAAATTTTTATATGGCATTTTCTAGGTCTTCTAGGTTCTTTAAAGAAAGTATCAGATACATTTTTAAAAGCTTGTTTGTTATCTGAGTACTAATAAACTTTTTAAAATGTGTTATTTATATATATATGTGTGTGTATGTACATGTGTGTATATATATACATATATATATATATATCGGCCATTTCTGTTTCTTCTAAGAGTGCTTCTGCATGTACTTTGTACAATCTTCTATTAAGTTGTTTGTCTTTTCATCTTAAATTGTTGGAGTTGTGTATGGCACATGTTGTTGCTTTGCAAACTCTTTCTCCTACCCATAGCTTGTAATTTGATTTTTTTTATGGCGTCTATTGTGATGTTACAAGTTTTTTAACACCTTCTGAATTTGAGGACTTACTTAGAAGACCTTCTCCACTCCCCAAAATTATAATTTTTTATAATCCCTCCTAATAGTTCTAGTGTTTTGGTTTTCTATTTTTAATCTTTGTTGAATCTGGAATATGTTTTATGTATGATACAACCTAAGTGTCTAACTTCATATTTCCAAATGAATATACACTTTAACCATTATTGATTTAGTCACCTTAATCATTAAATTCTGGGGGAAAAAAACTACATTAAAATTGCCTACTATAATTATGGTTTTATCAAATTGGATTTCTATTTCATTTATGAGAGGTTTTTTTTCATTATGGTATTCCTGTTATACTATTGAGTATACAAAGTTTCATGGCTGAGATAGACCCTTCATGTATTGTATCTTCTAATCAATATAATTTATGGCCTGTTTAAGAGTCCTGGATTTAAACACCATCAGTACATTTTTTTTGTTTTCTGTATTTGTCTTATCTCTTTGCCTATCCCTTTATTTTCTGTCTTTCTCTATCATTTCTCTTAGATATGTGTTTTGTAAGCTGTATAGAAGTGAATTTTGCTTGTTTTGTTACATTGCTTATTTATTTAAACCTATTTTGAGTGTTATCAGAATTCAGTCCAATTTATTACGATAAATGAAATGTTTAGTTTGATCCTTTTTATATTCTGTTTGTTACTATCCTACTATTTTTGTTTTACTTTTTCCCTTTGCTTATTCATCTATTTTTATTAACTGAGCTTTTTCTCAAGAAGTCTTTGTTCTTACAATCTTGCTTGTGCAAATTGCTTTATTGCTTTTTGTTTATTTTGGTAGATTTATTTATGTGCCCCAGCAAAAACACATTAATCTTAATCTGCATTCCTGTGGGTATGAACTCTTTTATAAACAGGGCCTTGTGAAGATGACATTTTTAGTTAAGGTGTGGCCAACTGAAGCAAGGGTGGCCTTCATCAGTCGCTAGAGATCTTATAAAGAGAACTCAGAGTCACAGAAGCCAGAGAGAAGAAGCATGGCCATGTGATAGGAGGCAGAGTTGCAAGCCAAGGAACTCCAAGGATGCCGACAGCCAGCACCAGAAGGTCAAGACTCAGGGAGAAAGCAAGCTTTGCCCCTATCTTAATTTTGGACATTTAACCTCAAAACCATGAGCCAATAAATGGTTTTTACCAACTCATTGTGTGGTATTGTCATATCAGTCTGGCAAGTAAAGACATTTATATCACATCGCCCTTCTTTATTTTTATCCTAGAGGAAATTTTAATTGCTAGTTAAATTGTTGCTTCATGCATTCGCACTAAGAGGCCTTGGGTAACAGAAGCATTTTTAAAAAACTAATGATGAAATGGACATCATATACATCTCTATCAAATAGTTTGGTGAGCAGTGATTTCTTTTTAATCTTTTAAAAGAAGGATTTTAATAAGATTCATGAAGATAATATTAAAAAAAGAATTTAAATAAAACAAATATAGGCTGTGCATTTTGTTACTAGCATCTGTCATTCTGAGGAGATTTTAAAGGACCCTACAATATGATGCTCATTCTTAGGGTATCTATATAATATTTCTATATATTTTCAAAAGAATTTAGTAGCTTCTGATATATATTTGTAACATATATAAAGAATAAGTATATGGGAAGCATGGCTGGTAAGAATAAAAGGTGTGTATCTTCTACATCAACCTTTAGCATAAATTGAGAGAGATAAATCCCATTATCAAGGCATTCCAGAGAGATCAGTGTCAACCGTATAACAACTTGGGCATTAAAGATAATGATAACAGATCAACACAAGAAAATCAACAATATGAATCTAAGTGATAGAGTGCATTCCTTTCAGTGATGAATTCAGACCACAGAAAATTGCAGGTACAAACTCTCTACCATTAAAACTAGTCACTGGAGGAATAGAATAGATGGAACAGGTGGCATTTTGAGGACAATGGAAGTGTTCTACATGATCTTGCAATGATGGATACAGGCCATGTTAAATTTCATCAAAATTTATAAAAGTGTATGGTCCAAAACATAAACCATAATGTAAACCATTGACCATGGTTGGAAGATATGTTTCAATATTTGTACATCAGTTGTAACAAATGTACCATCCACATATAAAATGTTATTAATAAGGGAAGGGGGAAAAGGGGGAGGATGTTGGTTAGATATATGGGAGTCCCCTATATTCTGTATATGACTTTGCTATAACCTAAAACTTCTTTGAAGACAAAAAGAAATTGTCATGGTACATACAGGCAATAGATCTTACAGTGATGAAAGGGAAAATGTCAAAAAAAAATTGTTTTAATATTTTTTCATTATTTTTTATTATCTCAATTTTTTTTTATTTTTTTATTATTTTGTATTTTATTTCCTATTTTTAAAACTAGCATTTATTTCATCTTATTATTTGGCTATTTTACTGGCTTCATTTTTGAAGAAATTTTGCATCACAGAAGGGTTACAACTGTGGTAAGGGAGGACCATTTGTTTGGGGTGTCAGTGATGGGGGATACATGGGAGGACGAGGTTCACCTGGGTACACATATAAGGCATATAAATGTGTTCAAATGTTAATGGGTCATTGTCATGGTAGGTGGAGATTCACACAATACCCAAAAGAATATTGAATTCCCATCCTGGGAAGCTCTTCCACATTCTCTGATGGAACAGCAAGAATCCCCCAAGTACAGAGGCAATGGCTAATGAAGGAGGATGGTCCATTGATGGGCCCTTGATATTGATGACTGTGCATATGAACATTTACTCTTGAAATTGAAATTTAGCATACTATTATAGGGTGCCTAAGTGTTACCTCCTGAAAGCCTCCTTGTTGCTAAAATATGGCCTCTTTCTAAGCCAAACTCAGCATATAAATACAATAATGTTCCCTCAGCGTGGGACATAACTTCCAGAGATAAGCCTCCCTGGCACCGAGGGATTATTACCAAGCACCAACTAGTTAGGCAACTGGAAAAAGACCTTGACCAAAAGGGGGAAAAGTTAAATACAAATGAGTTTATAAGGCTAAGAGACTTCAAAGTGAGTCAGGAGATCATTCCAGAGGTTACGCTAATGCATGTCTCAGCAGGGTCTCATTTACTGCCAAATTAGACACTACCCCAAATAGCAGGGCTCTTGAGGGTTCTTGGGAAACCCAAGCACTATGGTCAGGGCAGATAGCTCATGAGTTTGGTGCCTTGCCATTGGGCCCTACTTTTGGGTTTGTGCTCCCCATTGTGATAGAATTGGACTCAGTTGTGCTTTCCCTACACATGGCTCTTAGGTCCCTTCCATTTGAACCTATAGTTGGTGCTGGAGTTGGTAAGTGTATTTCCAAGAGACTTCAATATTTGGGCTATCCATGTGCCAGCTGAGCCTCAACGCAGTTACAACACCTACTCTCCAGTTCATTGGACTCACTCAGGACAACTAACAAGAAGGTGATGATGGACAATCACCATACAAAGGAACCAAGAGAGTCTACAACGGCAAGCAAGAGTGACCCATCCATCCTCCATGTGGGACTGAAGCCCCCTCTCAATTAGAGGTGGAGTGGGCATCACCATCCCAGAATCCCCACAAATGAGGAATAAACTATGGACTAGAGTGGTCTTACTGATACTCTACTATAGACTTATTGTGATTGTAGTAATGGAAGAACTTATATCATTGATGTGGAGGCAGTGGCCACTGGAGGTTCCAAGGTCAGGGAGAGGGAAAACAGGTGTAATATGGGGGCATTTTTGGGACTTGGGAATTGTCCTGAATGACATTGCAATGACAGATACAGCCATTATATATCTTGCCATAACCTACAGAATTGTGTGGGAAAGAATGTAAACTACAATGTAAATTATAACCTATGCTTAGTGGCAATGTGTTCATCAATTGCAATGAATGTACCACAATAATGAAGGATGTTGTTAATGTGGATAAATATGGGTGGTGTGGGGAGCAGGGCATATGGGAATCCCCTATACTTTTTATGTAACTTTTATGTAATCTAAATTTTTTTTTTAATTAAAATTTTCTAAAAAAAAGAAAATACATAGATGACAGATAGATGATAGAATGATAAAGTAAATGTGGCAAAATATTAAAACTGGTGCATCTGGGTATCTGGGGAGGGGGTTGGAGTTCTCAGTATGAGTTTTGTCTTATTTTTGCAAATGTCTTGCAAGTTTGAAATTATTTCAAAATAAAAAGTTTACAAAAAGACAAAAAAAAATCTAGTCACTGTCTTCGATCTCTGACATAAAACTGTTTATTAATCTATTATGTACAACAGACATGCATATAAAATTATTTATAAATCAGCCTAAATCATTAGAATTTCTGCTTGTTCTTAGTATGAGTCAAACAAAATCCTGCATGTAAGCTTCTCAACACAGTACATATAAGGAGCCAAAGGAACTGAAGAATTAATAAGCCGTTTCTTCAGATTGTGCTGTGTAGACACATAACTTATAAACCTTAAGAATATTGAAGAAGCCTAGTAAAATTTCTCTAAAGAGATAAAAAAATATTAAGAATTTTATGAATTTAACTCAATATTATAATGGAATACTTTTATATAAGCTCTCTCTTCCCCCAAATAAAGATTTTGTATTGAGTTTATCTGTAAGAAGGAGATAAAAATCAGGGTAGATTTGAAATTTTCATCATTTGTAAACACAACTGTATTATAGTATACTATAACTGTAGTACATTATAACAAGCCATATTGAATTTGTCCTATCATATAATTGTGCATAAGTAAATTATAAATAGGAATTTATAAAGAAGGTCATTCTCTGTATTTAAGCTTTCTGGCCCACAATTTACCCTAATTTCCTTTAACTATCAATGTTATCAATTCTAGCTGACATTTAAGTTTCTACTCATCATCTCATTATGGCTTGCTTCTTTTACTGCTTTTCCAAAATAACGACAATACTGAATTATGTATTTTTTTTTTTTTAAAGTAGAGTGAAGAAAAACATTAATACAGTGAGAGTCCAAAATGCTTTGAGGAGCAACTGAGGTTAGGTCACTGCTTTTGGCCTACAATTAACTCAAGACCCAACTTTTCAAATATTTCTTAAAATAAACTTCATTTTGGAATAGTTTTAGATTTATAGAAATGTTGCAAAAATTGAGCAGAGTTTCCTTTATATACTGTACCTAGTTTTCCCCTATTATTAATTACGGTACAATTGTCACAACTAATGAGACAATATCTATGGCTACTATTAACTAAAATGTGTGCATTATTCAGATGTCCTTAGTTTTTATCTAATATCCTTTTTCTGTTCCAGAGTCCCATCTTTATGTATTCTTCCCCATTTCTTTATGTATTCAGTTGTCTATTTATATCAGTATGGGCTCGTGAATATTTATTTTATACTTTGGATTATAATCAAGTACTACATTATTTAATGTGGTATTGTAACATTTGACAATTGGAAGCTCTTTCACTGGCTCTTGTGTTTCTTTGTTTGCTTGCTTGTTTGTTTTTTATCACTTCTTTAGTTTCTAGGAAAACAAGATACTCTAGGCTCATTGCATATATTCTCTGAACCAGCTCTAAAATCAGCCATTTTTGCAAGGAGACCTGGTTCTTTTTGTTGGAGAATACCATTAGAAACCAAGATTTGGGTGCTGGGTGTGCTTGTTGCTACTGAGATGTCATTGCTTCTAGGCCCACTTAGTGGACAGAGCTAGAGCCAAGAAATAGGTGTGTGTATGCTAACTGTATATACACATTATCTGTAATTATTTCTCTATATATTCATCAGTATCTACATTAAGGTAGACATGAGTTCATACTGTTGCCTCCAACTCTAATCCTTATGCTTATGGTTCTAATCCTTATGGTTCATTCTAGTATTCTCCTCTTGTTTCTCTGTAACCCACATTCCAACAGCAAAAATCCTATGTCTCATTATCTGTCATCCATTTACTTATTTGTCCATTCCTAATATACATGTGCAGAGGTTTCAGGATCATGAACAAATACCCTTGTGAGAAACAACTAGAGTTTCCAACTAGACAGCAACAGCTTATTTTGTCTTTAGTCTTAGAATTTTCAGTCATTTAGTCTTATAGTTTTCAGTCATTTCCACAGTTATTTAAATCAGCACCCGCTTCCCCACCCCCTTCAGTGAAGTTATGTCAAATATTTGTTGTACAGTTTCTGTTGCCACAGTCTGAATTCTGTCCTGGGAATCCCCCACCATTCTACTAGCTTTTTAAAAAAATTTGTCTAAATTAATTTTCACTCTTTGTGCTGTCAAGTTTTATGGGTTTTGACTAATGGATAATGTCATGTATTTACCACTAAGGAACTACACAGAATAGTTCAATTGCCCTGAAAAAATCCCCTGTGCTTCACATAATCAACCTGTCCCCACCCCTCCCAAAACCCCCAGCAGCCACTGATCTGGTTTCTGTCTCAGTTTTGTTTTTTGTCCCGGCCCACAGGACAGTCAATGGGAACCTGCGAGAGGGGGAGTGGGAATAGGATGGAACAAGAGACGCGAGAAATGACAGCAAGACAGGATTCTGATCAAGCTGCAAAAGTTTATTGAAGAAGCAGGGTTTATATACTCTAAAGGAGGAGGATGTGGATTGGTGGGTTAAGGATGGGTGGTGGCCAGGGATTGGTGATTGCTGTTGCTGGGAGGAAGGCAGAAAACTTTTAGGCGCGAAAAGAGTATACTTTTGGCGCGAACTTCTCTTAACTTCCGTGAAGAAGGCTAGCTGTTCTTTGTTCTTTGTTTCAGCCTTAGCGGCCATCTTACATATACTGATACTGCTGACAAGGTATATGATCTGAGTGCTACCGTGAAGGTCCCCAACAGTTTTTCTTCCAGGATGTGATATAAATGGATTCATACAACAGTATGTAACCTTCTCAGATTGGCATCTTTCACTTAACATTATTCATTCACGATTCATCCGTGCCTTTGTATGACCTCATAGTACATTCCTTTTTATTGCTGAATGGAATTCCATTGTGTGTATGTACCACAGTTTGCTTATCCATGGACCTTTTGAAAGACATTTTTGGTTGCTTCCAGTTTTAAGCATTTTTGAATAAAGCTTCTATGAACATTCTTATGCAGGTTTTTGAGTGGATTAAGTTTTCAGATTAGTTGGGTAAACCCTAGGAGCACATTTGCTGGGTCATATGATAAAACTGCCAATCTGCAGCAATCGATTTTGAATCAAGGATGGACACAATGTTATGCAAATGTTTTTCAAATGATGTGCTTTATATTTTTTAACCACCCAAACATGTTTTATAATAAACCATAAGAAAACTGAGAAAATGAGATCAACAATTATTGTTAGTCAGCATTTCCTAGAGTGGGTTCTACTGGGGAGGAGAGTAGTTGAAAATAAAGGTTTAAAATCAACGAAAGAGAGAGAGGGAGAGAGAGAGAGAGAGAGAATGGAGACAGAAAATCTCAGTTAAGTTGTGGAGATGAAAGGAGTATTTGAGAAAGTAGTAGTCAGGGATGGAGGAAATGTGTTACATATCTGAATATGGGTACTAAAGTGCAGACCTGAAAGAAGTAGCAAAGAGTCTCTATAGAGAAATCAGTCCTGGGAGGTAGACACACACAACGTATGTAAATAGATAAAGCAAATAGAATGAACAAGGAAAGCATGAGGGTATAACCTGGAGGTGTATCTTAATGATTAGACAGATAAACCCCAGAATGGGTAGAAGGGTGTGTAGACCAAATCAAGTATGGTGACAGTACCTCCCCTGATAGTAAATCTAACAGCATTCTTAAAATCTTTGATTGACAAGAGACATCAAGGGAGACATTTAAGGCTGTTCTTTTCCATGCCATCACTCCTTTTTATACCAGGAGCTTTTTATGAGAATGTTTAACAAATCTACTCCTATCTGACTCCCCTCACACTCCACCCACATTCATTTCTCATAAAGATAGTGGCATATTTAAAAAGTTATAAATATAATAAATTATGAAAAGTGTCTAACAGGGTTGTCTTATATTCCAATCCTTAATGGAGAAACATGATGCTTAAAACATAATTTATTGTGACTCCTGAAATGTTCCCTCTAGAAGTGTGTGAATGAATGGTTATTATGTATGTGTTACTGAAATAATCAATTGATCCCATAAGGAAGTGGGGTAAGGTATATCATTGCTATAACCATCACACAGAGGGAAAAGCATGCTTCCCTCAGTCTTACTTTCTGCCCTTACTATGTACACATCAAGGTAATGTCTCAGGTTGGCTGCTTAGATCTAGAAATGATTGTAGAATGATTTGACTCTCAAAGTATTCTGATACTTAATAGGCCAAATTCAGATGCTCATACAGGATACATTATTAACTATGTTTTTAAATTTTTCCTAAATTACCTATTTACCATATAAACTGCTATAATATTCTCAAGAAGATTACTTGATTTCTGATTTGGATTAGCCTCATTTAAATACTGTCATAATTCTCAATTTTCACCAATATTTCCTTGGAATTCTGAAATACAAAGAACCAAACTTATCAACTTCACAATGAGGTAATTTGTAATTCTGGCACTAGATAAATATAATGAAGTAAGTCCATTTATAATATTCTAATTACAGCAATAACTTTTTTGTAAGGACAAATTAATGTATTCGTTTTAACTGTTTCTCCATCTTCATCATTATCTATATATATTCAAATGTGGAAAAAAATTAATTTTATGGCATCTATAATGGCCTTATTGTGATACATCCCTGATATCATATCTTGATTTCTAATCTATTAGTTTCATTTTCAAAAGGTTTCTAAAGTAACTGTTGATACAGTTAGCACCCATATCTCAAAACCAAAATGTATGAGTAGCTGTGTAATTTAATGAAATCTAAAGGTAGTTGTATTAGTTCCCTAGGGCTTCCATAACAAAGAACCACAAACTGTGTGGTTTAAAACAACAGAAATTTATTGTCTTACAGTTCTGGAAGCTGGAAGTCAAGTTGTCAGCAGGGCCATGCTTCCACTGAAGGCTCTAGGACAGGATCCTTCTTTGCCTCTTCCTGGCTTCTGGTGGTAGCCAACAAGACTTGGAGTTCATGGCTTGTAACTGCATAACTCCAGTCTCTGCCTCCACCTTCTGAGGCTGCTCACCTTCTCTTTGTGCCTGTGCCTCTGTGTCCTAACTCCCTTCTTCCTGTAAGTACATCAGTCTTATTGGAGTCAGGGCTCACCCTAATATGGTATGACCTCATTTTATTTTATTATATCTACAATGACCCTATTTCCATATGAGGTCACATTCTGAGGTACTGGTATTAGGTCTTCAACATATCTTTTGGAATAACACAAATCAACCCGTAGCAATAGTTCTCCATTCCAGTGAAAATCTGTGTGATGCAAGCAGCATTGATTATGTTAGCGATATTGAATCCTTCTGTCAACAGGAAGAGGCAGGGAATCAAGAAAGACACCACTGCAGACATGCAAAGGCCTTCAGGAAAGCCTGGTCAACATTTTCAAAACACGTTGCACTCCTCCTGTGCTCATTTAAGGTGCATTAGCAGCCGTGCTAGTTTCTCTGTCCCGAATTATCGCCCTGTCTTAATCCTTGACCTATTAATGTCTCAAAACGCATTAAGGCAACAATTAGATCCTTCTCTGCACTTCTCTTTATGCTGATTAGGCATTTGGCACTTTCACATAAGCATAATAAGACTAATTTGTCTTCATCTGCTTGCTCTGACAAGGTTTTTATTTTAAATAGGTGAATATAAATTACAGCAGAATGTTGCACAACTTCAGTGAGAAGATAATGGTAATAGAGGTGAAGAAAGGGGAGACAGAAAGAAGGGAAGGAAAGATAAAATGAGGAAATTATTGGCATTTTAGAACTCTGCCATATTAAGCCTATTAAATAGAAGTATGTTTTACCATTTTTAGTATTTTTTAAAAATGAAGTCTAAAGTTTGCTTTATTTTGACTGCTTTTCCCTTGAGATGATTTTCTGATAAATGGTCTATTTCCTATCACCATCCATAGATTCCTCTCTTTTTTATTTTGTGTTCTTGGTGATATACACTGTCACTTCTCTATGTATTTTAATGCATTAAATAGAGTGGTAGGTGCTCTGTGTGTGTTGTGGATGTGTGTGTGTGTGTGTGTGTGTGTGTGTGTGTGTGTGTGTATAGTTAATCAGTCACAGGAACATGGAGACGTTCAAGTAAACTCCAAACACATTTTTAAATTGTTGCTCAGGTGTTTCTTAGACACGTGATATTTTTCCTAGCCCCCCCCCCCATCAAACCTTTTCTCTATCTTTGCATTAGTCCTGTATAATAGGAGCCAATATCAATATCCAATTAAAAATGCAGTTATTAATAACTTGACACTAATTTTATTGATATAATTTCAATTTGTGCCCACACCAAATAGAGCAGGACTGGTTGTTAAAATTATATTTTTACTAATTCAACCTAGAACTAAAAGAATTTGCCACCTATCCTCTCTTTTCAAAGCAAACTGCTGACCCCTCCCTGCAGAACCTGCCGAGGTGCGACCCAACAAAGCTCTGCAGATCCCAGCGCCATAGCCCATAGGAGAGATCAAGGATATCAGTTTGGATATAGTTGCCAGTAAAGGGTGAAAGGTGAAGGCAGCCACCTCAGACGGGCTTCAAGAGACCACCTATGTCCCTAAAAGCCTGGGAAGTTGGATTAGTTCAGTGGTGATTCTCAAATGATTTAGCAACTGTTGCTGCATGGACTTTGACAAGGCTGGAGCAGTATGCTGTGGCCCTGCATTGCTAGGTGTTTTAGTCTGCCAAGCTGCCAAAACGCAGTATACCAGAAATGGGTTGGCTTTTACAATGGGGATTTATTAAATTATAAGCTTACAGTTCTGAGGCTGTGAAAATGTTCAGAGCAAGCCTTCATTAGGTGATATTTTTCTCCTGGAAGACGAAGACATGCAGCAGGCAATCCTGGACTCCTCTCTCGCATGGCAAGGCACAAGGTGGCATCTGCTGGTCTTGCCCATCTCTTCCCTGATTTTGTTGCCTTCAGTTTCTGGATTCCTCTGGTTTTCTCTCTGGTCCCATGGTTTTTTCCTCTGTGCTTCTGTGGCTTTTTTCTCTCCTTCTATGGTTTTTTTCCCTCTCTATCTCTCTTTCCATACTCATCCCATTTATTTATAAAGGACTCCAGAAAGAGGGTTAAGGCCTACCCTGAGGTAATCTAATCAAAAGGTCCTGCCTACAATAAGTTTACACCCCCAGGAATGGATTAACTCTAAGAACATGACTTTATGGGGTCCACACAGCCGCAGTCTACCACACTAAGTATTACTTTTTTGTCCTTGGATGGTGCAAAAATGAGGGATTCCTGGAAGAAAGAGCATGGGGAAGGTTGGGGAGCTCAAGGCAGACTATTAACACAAGAGCCCAAAGACGGGAAGTGAGAGAGAAGGCAGTGATTCTGGAATAAGCCGTGCTTTCACATTGGGGTCAAGCAGAAAGAAGCAGTATCTTTCATTGTTTGAATTTGATTATTACTCTGGTCTGGACATTTCAGTGACTGAAATGAGACTGTTCTGAGGAGTTTTTTTCCAGCTATTTAATTTCTTAGAATAGTTGAATGAAACTCTGAGGTTGACTCAATTTTCATCCAAAAGCAAGGAAAACATTACCCCATAGTAGAATTTTAAAAAATTAGTGAAAGGAAAAGTAAAGTTTGCTTTCTGTTTGCACCTTAATAGTCATTCAGTAAAAGGGTTAAAAGAGCAAAGCATCCAGCTTGAACTTAAACTGCCATGAGACAAGTTTGGGCTTTTCTGATAAATTCGTGGGAGGAGTCAATGACATTTGCTTGGCATGAGGGTTTGTTGAATTATAGTTGGTTGGTTTGGGTTTTGTTTCTTAGCATCCAGGAAAAAAAAGAGGTAGAAAACCAAAACAGGTCCATGCTCTGCCATATGAACTCCTGTCTGAGGCGTTGGAGGAGAATACTTCAGGCAGAATCCTGTGAACTTGTTTCACAAAACTCTGCCTAAGATCCCAAGTATTGACACAGTCTTAGTTTGCTAGAGCTGCTGTGACCAATACTACACACTGGGGTCGCTTCAACAACAAGAATTTACTGTCTCAAGATTTTTAAAATCAAGGTGTTCGCAGGGTCATGCTTCCTGCCACAGTCAGTAGCATTCTGGTGATGGCAGTCCTCTGTCACGGGGCCATCTGCTTCATGCGTGTCTCCTGCTGTGGTTTTCGCTGACTTCTGGCTTCTTCCGTTTTCTGGATTCTACAGGTGGACAGTTTCCAAATTTCCTCCTTTTAAGACCTCCAGTCATATGGATCAAAACCCATGCTGGTTTAATCGGACTATACCTTAACTAATAATAATATCTTCAAAAGGTCCTATTTATAAGTGGGTTCTCACCCCAGGAACAGGGATTAAGATTTGAACATGTCTTTTGTGAGGGACCTGATTCAATCCCCAACAGGCACCACGGCTGCAGTTCAGAGGCCAAACTGTAACCCCCTGAGGGCGAAGGGTGAGTGCTCCCTTTTTATAGAGACCGTGGTGATTTTGGAAACATAAGCATTCCAGGGGGTCAGCACCACATCTATACTTCAGACCTTGTACTTCAGGAACATAAGGAACGTAAGACCTTGTCTTAGACTTAGGACAAGTTGGCAGGTCCTGGCAGCAATGGTCAGTGTGAAGAGTTGTCCAAGTGACTCTGAAAAGGCCAGGACAAGGAAGAAGTGTGAAGAGAGACTGTGAGTCAGCCCGATAGGCTAGGCTATACCAGCAGTTCTCAAGCTCCTCAGCTTCGGCGTCCTTTTACACTTTTAAAAATTATTAAGGATGCCTAAGGGCTTTTGTTTATGTGGGTTTTATCTATGGATATTTACCATATTAGAAGTTAAATCTGAGCAATCTTTAAAATATGCTTTGTTAATTCTTTAAAAAGTAGCTAAGATGAACCCATCATATATTAATATGAATAACATTTTTCATGAAAAATAATTTTTCTTGAAAAATAAGTAAAAAACCAGTGAGAAGAGTGCAATTGTTTTGCATTTATGCAAATCTCTTTACTATCTGTCTTAACAGAAAAAACAGGATTCTTATGTATGATTATACATTTAATCTGTTGTGATATGCTGCTTTGACTAAATCCATAAAGTCCAGCCTCACAAAAATATGTATTTGGAAAGCAGTGAAATATTTTAGTAGCTGTTTCAGATAATTAATACATCTTTGATATAACATTACAACTTCCCTAGTGTTAGTTACTAAGGACTAGTTAGATGGATCTTCCAAATTGTAAATTATTTTATTGCGCAATATCAAAAACTTCACATTCATTAGTATCACCACGAATCTTATCAGAAAAATCTTTACAATTGTGAAGTTGTCTTACAAAATTCACAGCGGCAATAAACAAGTTTTTCAAAAGTATCATTTTCATTAAAAATCTCCAATTTTATCCTTGGCTACAAATACTATCCACTGTTTCCTTGAAGTGACAGCCTCACTTACTTCATTGTCAAGAAAAACATCTGCCAAATAGACAAGTCTGAAACCTACAGTTTGTCTGCCAGTCATTCTTTAAGCTAAAAAATATGTTCCATGAAAAATGCACCTTGTTCTGCTCCCAACACCAGACAGCCACTCAAGTGTTTTTCCTGGAGACAACCGTCTCCCCTCATCACCAACATATTAAAAAGGCCTGCACCCAAGTGTCGAGTTTTAATAAAATTAATAATTTTTCCTGCTTCATCAAAGACATTCCTAAGTGAAACTGGAATTTTTTTATGCTACAAGTGCATGGCAGCAAAGAATTCAATAATCACTAATTGGATTTCATGCCACTGCCTTGATCCATGCTAAGGTGTCATCAGTGTCACCATTGCTTTTGCACTTTCAGTGAAAAAGGCATATAACAACTTAATATCATTAGGAAAATAGTTTTTGACCCTGAATTCTACCTTAAAGGGTCTTGAGTATCCCCAGTGGTCCACATACCACATTTAGTATCTTCTGGGCTGGATTATACAATAGGAAAAATATGTCAACAGTTTCTATGGGGAAAATATAAGATTCTAGTATCTCAAAGTGAATTGACATAAGAAGGTAACACAGCTTTAAATGACAAAGCCAGCACTGGAACCCAGGTATCCTGGCTCTGGGTGGGGTACTAAACGTATAGCATGGCATTGCATTTGTGGCTGCTTGTGCCATCCCTTACCTCAGTGAGCCTTAGTTAAAGCTACAGGGACATAACCTTATATCCTTAATATTTTTCAGTGCCTTACATAATGTAGGATAAGATTATTGCACCGAATTCATCCATAGGATAAGATGCCTGTCCTCCAAACCTTGTTTATGAGCCCTGCTTAAGTATTTTCTCATAGAGAAATCAATAATACTCCTCAAGAGAGGATATTTGCTGTTACAGCCACAGTCTCTGTTACCAGCTTGGTGATGTGTCCTTGTCAATAGAATATAATGGCCACCAGAAAAACTGGGATTGCTCAGAAAGGCTGAATAGGTTTTTTAAAGAAGTGATGAAAGTTGATGCTTTTATCTCACTGTCACCGTCTATACCTGGAAATGAGTGTCTCTATCAAGCAAAGTTTTGCACCATTGATGAACTGCAGAGTTAACCATTTCCTTACAGCAGGCATTAAAATGAAAATACATCTTTTATTTCTTTTTACTAGGAAGGGGAAGTAGGTGAAAGCTGGAGAAATTTAGTGCTGGGAGTAGAAAATATTCTCAAGAGATGGTGCGGGGGTGGTAAGAGATTTTTGAACCTACAATGTATTTGATATTAGTGTATTAAAACTCTGCTTACAAAATGTTGCAGAGGATGTCCTGCTTACCTAGTGACCATGCAACCTGTGTTGGCAGCACCAATTGGGACTGAAAATGGTCTCTGCTGTTTGGCTATGAGAGATGTGGGGAACATGGAGGCTTCTACAACAAGGGGGAAGAATGTGACACGTTAAAAAATGCATAAAACTCCAAAGGTACAGAGAAGTTTTATTGTTAATATTTCTTCCCAAAATAGTATTGTATTCAATCTATAAAGATGAGACAAAAACCAACCTCAAATTTTTATGTAATGGTGAATAAAAATCAAAACCCTTTGAATAATCTAAAACCACCCAAAGCTAAAGAGCTAGCATAAAAAGATGAATATCCATTATTTAAAGTGTTTTAGACTTACTGTACAAATATTACTTCTTGCTGTAATTTCTTTTACCAATATGATTATATAAATTTGGAAGAACTATAATATATTTTATTAGACCCATAAGTACTGAAGAGTGTACATACTAAGAAATTTGCCCAATAATCTTTGGAGCTTTTAATGATGTCTGCAAATATTTTCATTCATGAGAATTTATTTTAAATTTTACATAATAATAGGGTGAGGGAACTATTCACTTTGGCTACATAAAATAATTTTTACTCATCGAAACTGTAGGGTGCAAAGATAAAGCATGGGGCAACATGAAATCATTTTCTTAAACATAATTGAAACAATTTTCAGTACCACTACAATTTACTATTTGAAAATGTCTGTGGAGATGTTGCAGAGAGCAATATTTGTTGTGTTTCTAAACATGGAAGAAGAGATCAATAAGGGATTTATGATTCTTCAAATAACATAGCCTCAATGTCCTATATGTGCTAGGATCTATGTCGCTTCACTCAGAACCTGCCACTTTACCTAACAAGAATCTAGTAAAATGACACAACACCCCCATGTATCGTAAGTAAATGTGCAGTGACATTTTCATGGCCCAGATATAGTGCATTACTCAGGGTTTTCCAGAGAAACAGAACCAACAGAAATACATATATTAAAAGATTTTTTATAAGGAAATGGCTCCCACAATTGTGAGGACTGGCAAATCCTAATTTCTTAGAATAAGCTAGAGGTTGGAAATATCAGGAAGGGTGATATTGAAGTCTTTTGTCCAAGTCTGTAGAAGAGACCAGAAGACTGGAGGGCTAGAATTCCTTCTGATTATTGAAATCCTCAGTTCTTGCTGAGGTTAATCTCTTACTTAAAGTCAATGGATTTATTTCTGAGTAATAATTAGATAATCTAAGCACCTTTAAAAATATATATATATATAAAATAACATTTATGTAAGAAAATGCACATATATGCATTTGTATTTATATATCGTTTTACAAATATTGGTATGTACTGTGAAAAATCTTGATTTTTATGAACAATAAAAAATAAATAAATAAATAAATAAAGTCAATGGATTGTAGATGCTAATCCCATCTACGAAATTCTTCCAAAGTAACAGCAAGGCCAGGGTTTGACCCAATAACTGGACATCATAACCATGGAGCAGGTCTCATTTGTGAAATCTTGGAATTGTGATTAAAACTGAAAATAGAATTCCTTTCCATTGAATGTTTTTTAAGCCAGAAATATATTTTTGGAAACTGCTATACTTTTTCCCTCCCGTTCATGCAAGTTAGCAGCAGAAATGCTTATCCATCAAATATACTTAATGTTAAATTCTTGGCAATGCCTCACAAAGATTATAAAAGTCTGAGGTAATATATAAATAAAAAGGTGTCACACAAATACTAATTAAGTAGTGTCCTATAATAGTAGAAAACAAAATGGAACTGGCCTTTCAATTCATATTTTATTTCAGGGCATTTGATAAATTGATGGAAATAATTGATTTTCAATGCAAAAGCAGATGAGAGAAGAGATGTTGTTTACACAACTTTTACTTTGTTCAAATAAACCAGTTCTTGGGACTTAAAATATCTTTTTACTGACACCAATGAAAAGGGAAGAAAAAAAGTTTTACTTTCTTTTAGTACACATTTGGAAATAATGCCTACTCAGCTACACTCAAGAACAAACCTGTCAATCAAATTAAGGAAAGACAAAAAAAAAAAAAAAAGAATCACCCACTCACCTGCTAACTGCAGAATTAAGCTAATTTATTCAACATAACAATAAATGCCTTAAACTGTCACTCTTGCTTCTATTTCCCTACACCCTTCCTTTGGATTATAAGAATCTGGTTTCTTTTACATTCTACGTGCTGATAAAGTACAGCTTTTTTTCTTTGCAAAGCCTGTGTGTTCCAAAGAATTTACACTCAGTAGACCATTGTTTTCTTCTATGACATGTTTTAAAGATATGCCCATGATAATATACATAGAACACAAATTTTCCCATTTTAACAATTTCTAAGTATATGTTTCAGTGGTTTTAATTTATTCACAATTTTATGTTACCATCACCAACACCCATTCTCAAAACGTTTTCATGATTCCACACAAACTCTGCACTCATTAAGCAATAACTCACCATTCTCCCTTCCCCTGACACCTAGTAAACTCTAATCTATTTTCTGTCTCTTATGAATATGTTTATTCTAGACATTTCACATATGTGGACTCGTGCAATATTTATCCTTCTGTGCCTGGCTTATTTCTCTCCACATGTCGTCTTCAAGTTTCATTCACGTTACTGCACGTCACAGAACTTCTCTCTTACGGCTGAATACTATTCCATTGAACACGTATACAGTATTTTGTTTACTCATCCATTTGTTGATGGACACTTGGGTTGTTCCTACCTTTTGGCCATTGTAAATAAAGCTCCTATGACCATTGGGCTAGACCTGGTATCATTTTAACAAATACTGAGGGCCTGCTGCATGCACAGCATTGTTTGAGACACCAATTCTGATATTTCTAGGCAGGAACTGAATTTCAGACTACACCTATGGCTGCAGGGGCCTCATGGAGAGAGACCCCACACCAGATTCTCTTACATCACATCTGAAGTTAGTGGCATGGCAGGAATTAGCAGACATTCATACAACCAGTACAGAAGCATTCATTCACTCTCATCTGCTAACATGGTAGAGAATTGAAAGGAGAAATGATGTTTGCTCTTTTTTATTTCTTTTACTTTTTGCTAGATAGACAAGCCTATGTCAGTCATTTAAAACTCTGATATCTGTCTGATAGAAGTTGTGCTTTTGATGAGCTATTCAACAAGTCACTAATGAAGAAACACTCTCCCTCTTTCTTTCTGTTACTGGTGGTGGTAAATTTGAAAGTGGTAATTAAAACGTTTCTGATAACTATTATTTAAAATCTGAAATGGAAAGTGTCACTGTAACCTGCTAAAAATTTTTTTCTGTTAGCAACATTGTCAAGACTTCCATTGATACAGGCAATACTTCTGTGGCCCAAAATTAAATACCCCTGAAAGTTAGAAACTTTCCACCACTTTCTCTGACTTTGGCTGAGCCTGTGAACTTCTCCATGCCTCAGTATCACTTTCTGTTAAAAGATAGGAAGAAAGTATATAATATCCATGTTCACTTCCAGCTCTCAGATTCTGTTATTTCTTTACTGTGAAAAGTATCCTTACATACTCAAAATGTATCAATAAATGTACATATATTTGTATACACCTCTATCTGTATATTTAAGGCAAATCTTCAAACAATACATCATGTAAAATTGTTTAGCAGTACAATACATATTAAAGAAGGAAAGGATCCATTTTTACTCTCAAATATATTTTAAGGAATAAACATTAGGTCTAAAAACATGAAACAAAGTATGGTCAATTCACATCCATCTCCTTTAGGGATACTCTATAAGCAAGAAGAAAATTAACTTTGAGCACATATTTTTTCTTGGTAAAAATTACTATTTTCTCAAGTTCATACTTAGTTTTCATAAAAAGGGCACCGCAAAAGATCCTGAAATAAATATTAGAAAGCTGGTTCTACGGAAAAGAAACAGAAACCCTGCCAAGATCAGTGCCATGACTCCAGTACCTCTTTCCAACAAGCAAATACATTGTTACCTTAAGCAACATTTATTCCTGCATGCATGGGTTTGCCCCAAAACTATTTAGTGAACACCTACTATGAATCTCATGCAAGAGACTTGTCCAATGCTGGTCACATGGGGGTTCTGCTTATTTTAATCACCAAGGAACTCGGAAGCTGAAGGCTCCACCAACTCATGATGCTGACATCTCAAAAGGAAATTGTCACCATTTCCTGCAGGAGGGTCGATTCTTCTTTGGGTCAAGTCTGAGAGAATCACACTACTCATAAATGGTTCTTTCTAAAACACACATCACTCTGCTCACATTTTCTTGTCAAAAGAAGGCACATGGCCATGCCCAACTTTAAGGGGAAGGTAAGTCTAATCTTCAGGAGGGCCAAGAAGGAGAAAAGAATGAGAAAATTGGGAGCAAGAGTAATGTCTGCCATATCCGTGATACTCAAATTTGGCCAGCCCTGCCATAAAAACACATTTGACAACTGATAATATTCCATCTAGCCTGCTATAAAATGCACTCTAATGATAAAAGAACCTCTTAGATGCTTCTTTATATTTCCCAAAGTTTTGGACACATATAAGAAATTCAATAATAGCAGAAAGAATTAATTACTGAATAAGCAAGTAACAAATATTTCACTGTCAGCTGGGCATGTGGTTGCCACAGGGAGATAAGATTTTCTCTAACAAAGAATAGCAGGACCATCGTGAGATCACGGTGGGTTAACCTAGGTTGGCCACAAGCCTAGGCTGAGTAAATGAAGCATATGGAATGAGTCTTGGCTATCCCAAAATGACTCTCCCACTGCTCTGTCTTGACACTTCCCTTCCTTCCTAACAGGGCCTGAAATTCCCACACTTAAACAATAAAAGAACACCTCTCATCCCAAATTTAAATATCCAAGGGCATTGCCTTAAAAAGGACAGTTTTGATATTATTAATCAGAAGCGATTATTGAGCTGCAGTTTTGTGTAATGATGAGGTTACTAAAAAGAAGCAGAAATGTAAGCAGCAGCTATACTAATTGTTTTAGTTGCTAAATGCTGCCAACACAATATCCCAGAAATAAGTTGGTTTCTACAATGGGATTTATTAATTTATAAGCTTACAATTCTGAGGCTGGGAAAAATATTCAAATTATGGCATCAGGCGAAGCTTTCTACCCAAAGGTCGGCTGCTGGTGATCCTGGACTCCTGCCATGTAGCAAGGCTCAGTGGCAACTCTGCCAGTCTCTGCCTTCTCCTCCAGGCTCCAGGCTCACGTTCTCCCTGAGCTCAGCGGTGGGCCAGCAGGCCCATGGCAGTGTCTGCTCATCTCTCCCCTCTCCTACAGGCCTCATTGCTTCAGCCGGCTTCTCTGTCTGTGGTTTTCTCTTGCAGCTTCCGGGTTCTTTTCTGTCTCTGCAGTATTTCTTCTGTCTGTGTGGCTTTTTTATTCCTCTGTTTATAAAGGACTCCAGTAAGAGGTTTAAGACCCACCTTGGGCCCCACAACTGAATTAATTAAAGACCCCTACCTGAAGTAATTTAAATCAAAAGATCCCACTTACAATAGGTTTACATGCACAGCCCGGGAATGGATTAGCTCTAAGGACACAATCTTTTGGTGCCCACCCAGCTTCAAACTGTCACACTAATAGACATATATGTCAGAATTAAAGAGATCATAGGCCCACGACTCAATGTTGACCAGGCCACTTCAGAGCAGTGAGCTGAAGGAATCCTGTTTTTGAGGAAGTTGTCAATATACTAAAGCATTTTGAAAAAAGAATTACCAGAAAGATGAAAGTTTGGGAATCCATATCATAAAAAATATTAAGAAAAAAGGGGCTGCATAATTTAGAAAAGGCTGTTCAAAATGCCTAGAACTTTATTCTTCCAGGTAAGATGGTCTTAAGCCTCCTCTTTGGGACAAAGCAGCATTTCTTCCTACTTCATCCAGAATTCACCCATTAGCAACTGCTTCCACAGGGAAAACCCAGAGCAACAGAGCAGGGACACTCCATTCCAAGTATTTGCTTAGGGTATAAATTTAGAGTCTAAGTGCTAGATTCATCCAAAATAAAACTTGTTGCAGATGCAACAAAAACAGGGTAACAGAAGCCAGACTTGACTCACCATGCCTTACTTCTATAGTGCTAAAATGATGCCACAGCATTAATTCTTTGCTTTTCGTATGACTTCCACCTTGATAATTCTAGGAAGCACATATTATAGATAAAAAGATTATATATAAGCATCTCATTTTCCTATAGCCAGGTGGGACAGTAAGTTTTTTTTCCTAACTTCTTTTGAAACATCTCAATTTTCCACTAAGCACCTAAATGATAGTGAATGGGGAAAAATAATGCCATGTATGATTTGTAAAATCATTCTCTTTATAAATAAAAAGAATTAGCTTACCACTAAAGTGACCAGCAATAGGGGACTAGGCAGATAAATGATTATACACCAATTTAATGGAATATCTTTCTTACATTTAGAATAATTATGAAGACTATGGATGACTATTATAAAATGTTAAGGTTTATGGCATACTATAAATACAGTCAAGAGATGTTGCAGTAGTGAGTCCTGTTATGGGGAGAAGCTTGGGCAGAGTCATGCCAGGAAAACCACAAGTGTTTCAGCTGAAGTACGCAGTTGGAGGGAGGGAGAAGAGATTGGAGGCTTGAGGAAGAGAAGTTGCAGGGACCAGATCATGAAGAGCTTTCAGTGCTTCTGATTCTTCTAGGAGGTTTGGGCTTTGTTCAAGGATTTGTGCTATAGGTGTAGAAATACATTCTAGAAAGGTTATTCTGATGATGTTTTGGAAAATGGTTTTAGACACTTATGGTAATCCTAGAAGAAAATCATAAGAACCCAATAAAGTTCCTTCATTTCATTGAGAAAAAGAGCTCAACATAGTTACACATTGGATAGACAGAATCTAATGGAGCTAAATTTTGGGGTGAAGGAAAGGGGGCAAATCTGGGATGATACCTAAGTTTCTAGCTTGCTGCCACCACCAAGATGGGAAGTGCAAGGAGATAAGCAGGATGGAAGGAAGGCTGTGAGTTTTGTCTGGGTTTGTTATGGATAGTTATTGGGAGAGGTACACAGTAGACAGCTGGAAAGATAGTCTAGAGGACAGGAAAAGAGCAAAAAATATAAATTTGAAAGACATCAGAATATAGGTGTTAAAGTCATAGGACAGGACAAGATCTCCCAAGGAGCATTTGAGTGTTGTCAGAAGACTAATGACATATCCATGAGGAACTCTGCCATTTAAAGAGAGAGTAGAGGAAGAGACAACCACAGGAGACTTAGAATAAGCAGCCAGAGAAGTAGGAAGAAAAGCTGGAAAGAGTGATGATCTGGATATCAAATAGAGAATCTCAAAATATTTGGATAGAAAGAAGAGTCAAATGTAGCAGAGAACACTGAAAAATGCCTGCAGGCCTTCTAATAATGAAGACCCACAGACTGTCATGGTTTTCAGTGGATTGCAGAATAAATAAATTCACAGGACTGAATGGGAAGTAATAAGATTGGAAGTGATAAATTTTATCATTAACTTGGATGTGAAGGAAAAAGAGACAAAGTAGTTGGAAAGAGGAGTAATGAGAATAGATTAAAACAATAATAAAATGGAATAATTAGAATTTCATGGCCAGTTAGAAGGGAAATTGATTACTATTTCATAAATCCATTTCCTTTTCTCCATCTCCAGTGACACAATCTCAGATGAGACTTCATCATTTTGGACTCTCACGGCCTTCCAATCCACTCAGCACGCCAATCGTGTTTCTGTCTCTGGTTTTGTTTTTAAGATGGGAGACTTGAGAAAGTGAGGTGCTAAGAGACAAACCCCTAAAACTAGCAAAGAATGGAAAGCTAAAGATTCTAGAAAAAGAGAACACAAAGAATGGGGAACTACACCAAATGCAGATATTTAGCCCAGAGGAGGAAAAATCTCTATCTGTGGAACAAGAGCAAACTGAATAAGGAAAGGTACAGATATGGATGTTTCCAGGCAGAAGAGGAAGAAGAAAAGTTGAGAACATTCTTTGTTTGTTTGTTTAATCCTTTCCTCAATCAGCAAGCATTTAGCCATTATCACAAAAATTGTGATAGATGCTTCTCTAAGACAATTTTTAAAAATGTAAAATCTGATGGGCATAGTAAAACCAAAACAGGATCTAATATATTATTAGTCAAATAATGGCAATACCAAGAACATTTCTAGCTGGACAGATCAGGGATGCACCCTAAAAGGATAACTTTAAATGATTTAGGGAAATGAATAAGTATGTTATATGGAGGAAATGACTTTGGCTAATATGCAGTAAATAATCCAGTCTGTGATTCCCAGAGATCACCCCTGATGATTCTCTGGACCAGGGTGAGTTGAACTGAAATGAATGTGGGCAGGAAAAGGACAAACTGATGACAAAACGGCAAGCCAAGGTGAAGTGATAAGGGTGGAAAGAGGTAGGAAGGGGGAATAGAAGTAGAGGGACTCCCTCCCAGGGCCCTCACCTTGTGCCACCTCTAGCCATCCTCCCGGATGAGACATGGGGCTTTTCAAGGCCCATCGAAGCATCCAGCATCCTTTCCATCTTTGGTGATTTCTCCTCACGCTTTCTCACCTAGTTCTCTCATTGTCACAGTTTTTATACAATGTAACCTGTTTTCCCCATTTAGGCAGAACTAAACTGTCTATAATTAGAAGAAAATTAACCTGTTGACCTAAATGTCCATCTTAATGTGATCAAACCCTAGTGTCAGCCTGGGACAAAATTGTGAAATGTGTTGCATTCAGTTCCTCCGTCTTCCTCACTCTTCATTTGTCATTTTCCTACCAAAAATCTCTGACACTATCCTTGATGTGTCTGAATCTCACATTATTGGCCAAATTCTCTGCTCACAACTCATTCACATCTCTCAGCAAGGAATCAATATTGCCTTTTAGTACTGGAAAATGAGTGGCTTACATATTTTAAATGATCAAAGTCTTGCCTGAAAAGAAAGATGTTGTAAGTAAAATTAGTGCTGTCCATGGGGACAGGAATGGAGGTTGTCCCTCAGTTCATGAGGACTCACTCACACCGGGCCACCCACTCTCTCTGCATAAGGGCAGGTCTGGCAAGAACATAAAATAGCCACAGAAATAATTTGTATTAAAGAGTGATTCCTCCTCACTTAGGCTTTCATCAGCTTTCAAAGATTAAACAAAAGGGTACAAAAGGTGTGCTGGGCCATAATGGAACAAAACAGGTATTTCTAACTACTTTCTTTCCTCCTCTTTGAAAAGAATTTCAAGTGACAATAACCACAATTTTATGTGGATCCACTGTGCCAAATGAATTCACAATTCCTTAGTATCAATAAGCAAAAAGTGGGGGATCCTTGATTAATATCTGGACCAAGGGCATGATTTGTTTTTTAACTGGGAGCGGTGATAATTAGAAACAAAAAATCTGCATGAAATCAAAGAAATTAAGAAAAACGTCACCTCTCTGAGAAAAGAACTCAAAAAAGACATGTAACTTAATGGAAGAAGTAAGGTACACTAGAAATCCTCAGGCAAGACATTGAACAGCAAAGGAAATATACTGAAGACACAAAAACCACAAAAGAAGCTGCAAAAGGAGAATAGTCATTGCAGAAAATATGTAGTCCCAAATGTAGCAGGCAGGCTTGACATGGCTAAAATGGCAAAACATGACCAACGTTTGCATTATCTACTGAATTGTATTTTAGTTTTTTACTTAAAATTTCTGTTTTGACTTTCCCTGACTCTCCTTAGGCGGTGTTAGTATTTTTTGTTAAGGTTTTCAGCAGCATGCTCCAGCATCTCTTTCTTTAAGGGTGTCTCCTGCTTGTTCCTTCCCTCTCTGACTACAGTGTACTCTAAGGGCAATTGTTATTAATGGAAATCCAGCTATGAGCAGCCTTAATGGGCAGTGATTCTGAGAGTGTGGGAATGTCGCACTCTCTTTCCCTGAGGACCAGCAGGACTGCAGTCTGAGACTTCAAGTTACCAGAAAGAAGCCTTTCAGCCTCCTTTCTGTGCATATCCCCAGCCTTGGGGATGGGGCAGACTCTGCTGTGAATTTAATTCCTGATCAGTGCTCTAGGGGTAGATTGGTATCTTAGTTTACCAGACTGCTATAACAAATACCACATATTGGGTTGGCTTGAACTACAAGCATTTATTAGGTCATAACTTTGAAATGAGAATATGTCCAAAATCAAGATGCTGGCAAAGCTTGCTTTCTCCCAGAGCCTGTGACATTCTAGTGCTAGCTGCTGGCAATCCTCCTGACAGGGGGTGAGGCAGAGATACAAGCCAAGGAGCTCAGAGGTGCTGTCTTCTCTTTTCTGGCTTCTGTGACTTCTTAGGTAATCTTTTTAAGGCCTCCAGTAATATGGGTTAAGACTCATCCTGATTCAGTTGATCTTAACTAAAAATAAGGTTTCAAAATGTCCTATTTACAACAGGTTCACAACCACAGAGATGCGCATCAAGGTTAAGAACTTGTGTTTATTGGAATACATAATTCAACCTACCACAGCTGCATAACCTCCAGGTGTGTGATAATGCGGGGTGAAAGCCATTCTCTATGTTAAGTAGCTTTGGGCTACATGTAACAAAAATCTCAATTCAAACACCAATAAACAACAAACCAAATTTGGCGCAATGAAATGCAAGAGGAGATTTACTTGTAGCTTTAGTTGTTTGCTTTAATTGCTTTATCTTTTGATTTGATAATGTAACTGAAAAAGTCAAAGGCAAAGCAGTGGCCAAATGGAGTGCAATCTGGAGTCCAACTTCATTTTTCTATTATTGTTCTCTTCTTCTCCTCCATCTCTATGCTCTCAGAAAGATGGATTCAACATTTTTGGGTCTTACAAATTATATACATCAATCTCCAGAGATAGAGAAAGAGCTCTCCTGAGGGCTCTATTTCAGGATTGATAACATTTGTTTCCCAGCGAAGTACATTCCTGAACCAATCCCTGTACAAAGAGACTCCCTTATGCTGATTGGCTTTAAGCCAGGCTTTCTAAACCAACCATTATGCCAAAGGGCAGGGCTTCTTTGATTAGATTAAAATTAATCCTGACTCTGGGGCTACGGTAACCGTCCCAGTTTTCCAGGAATCAGATGGCCACTGACAAGTATCAATTAAGTCCTGTGCTTATACTAGCTAAATTAATAAAGGCCATCTTGAAGTCACTCTTCTTTTTTGGTTAACATGAGCAAATCAGTTGGTTTTTCTGCCTTTAAAACTGCGAGCCTCTAATATCTAACCAAGTCAGGGTTATTCCAAGAGTGAAAATTGCAAGCCAGGTAAGAAGACAGGCTGATGGCAATGAGGACATTTTTTGACAAAAGTGAGGTCTTCCAATCCCACAAAGCCCATGCTCCTACTTTGCTTCTCTCCCCTAATTTAGGAGTATACTTTTTATTATGGTAGTTAACATATATATACAAATTTTAAAAGTGGCATTAGTACTGGTACAATGTAGTGCTACAATCACTACTATCCATTACTAAGATAATATTTATTAGCAAATTCTTCTTACCAAGAAGACTTTACCAACCAGACAAACTACAAGTAAGTTTGTTACTGAAATGCTCAAACTTCTCATGCCAGCCTATGCAGAAGCAGAGTTCCATTAGCCTGAGATGCTGCTGAGAAGAAGAGGAAGTATGGCATCTTTTGTCTCTCATGGGTACACACCCTTATCCCTGGCCAGTTTCTCATTATTTAACACATAATATCCTTTACATTAGGAATCATTCTACCAATTCTCCCTGATCCTCAAATTTGCAAAAGAAGAAGCAGAGCTATATAGAAATCGTGGCTTGTCCAATTTTATATTACTGGAAAGTTTCAAATTCAGAACCATTTAGTCAAAATGTAAATTCAGAGTTGAATCCAATACATAATTAATATTTTTTGATCAGCTGATGACATTGTTCTTCAGAACTATTTTAATTCAAAATGGTTATAAATAAGGCATAGAAAAAAATACTTTTAAAATGGAGCCCTTGTATTTTAATTCTTCTTATGTACAACTAATACAAAATAGATGTGTCTCTTTCAAGGAGGCCACTGTCACTTGTAGACACGTGGCAGAAGAAAAACTTCCTGATTCTTATTTAACGAAATGGTTCATGAATTAACCATCAGAGGGCCCTAAATATATGAACTTGAGAAAGCAATGTAATTAACAGCCTCAACTAATTTATGTATGGGGAAATTTATGACTTCTCCCTGCAAATCCTTAGAGTACCAGGGGGTCTTTCAGAATTGTTCTCTCTAAAGCTGATGTGACATGGGAGTTGGAAGAGTTTGTACAGCTTCAAGGTCCTCTAAGACTAATAAATACCTCTGCCACGAGGAAACCCTGTCAACTGGTCAACTAATGCCAAGACATCAGTACTGTATTGTAGTCCGAATGGCAGACCAGATTCTAATAATTTCTCCACTATCGGTTCACCGCATTACTTTGAGGATCTTTCTGTTTGTGAACTTGACATTTTAAGTAACAAATTGTAGATGCTTTCTACCACAGTGACACATTAGGGGCGTAAAAAAATCCCTGCAGTTCCCCAAAGCCTAGGAAATCCTGACGAAAAGGCTCCTTGATGGGTTACTGGCAAATGACAAGGAAAACTTTCTGAAATTTTTGTTCATGGACCAGTATTCAACTCAAAAGTAATATAAAAATATTTTATTATTAATTATGTACAATCCAAAATTACTCTATGAATTCCACACAATACACAGAGTAATGACACCTCTCAGGGTTGTATTGTAGTATATAGACTAATAAAATAAAATCTAAATTTCTGCTTTAGTTCTAACAATGGATCTAGATCTATGTTATCAAGCTATAGACTCTGATGACATCCAACTAGGAATTTAACAGAGCTTGGTGGTGAAGACTTAGAACTGTTTGCCAAAATATTTAACACAGAAACAGAGTGCCATACTATCTATATTTCCCACAGCCACCCATAATGCTGCTAGAAGGAAATAGAGCTTTTATCACAGCCAAGCTGTCGTAACACATAATAAGTGGAAAGGTTCATAAATTCAGTAAATATTACCCATTATGGAAAAAGTGACTGGCTTCGGACTAATTTAAGAGTATTCCCCAGTCCAGCATTTATTTATTGAGTACTTATTATATGCAAACAATGTTCCCAGCACTGGGGATACAGAAGTGAACAAAATAGTGATTATAACTGCCCTGGAGAAACTTACATCCTCATGGGTGTGGGAGAGGGGCCGTTAATGTATATAGTCATAGAAAGTAATAAATTGGATCATTTCTAACACTAATAAGAGCTGTGCTTAAAATAAGTATACGATAACTGGATACAGACAGCGTGTGGTCAGGAAGTCCTCTCCGAAGGGTGACATTTGAGCTGAGACCTGTATATTAAGAAAGGGGTAGTCACCAAGGGGGAGGAACTAGGTGCTTCCATATATGGGAATTTAGCTGGTTCTCACAGCAGCCCTGAGATGTGCATATTACTGTCCCTGTTTTGCCTATGAGAGAATGGAGGCTAAATAGGGATGCTTAGTAACTTTCTCAAGGTCACATTTGAATGAATATACAACATAGCACATATCTAACCCACATCTTCTAATCCCAAATCCTGTGCAAAGCTTCACCTTCCCCAGATGCTAAGGCTTTAGTATGTGGTTAAGGAAAACCTCGAACATTTGTACGACTTCCTTGAGTTTTTATTATTATTATTGTTATCAATATTCTTGTTATACAGCAAAATAAACATGTCCTTTAATACTGCTATTGTGGCAGTTTGATATTGTTTATAAATTTCAAAAATAGGTATTGGATTATGTTTATATATTGGTCTGTCCCTCCTGGCATATTAGATTATATTGGATTCAGAGGTTTCACTTTTACTTGACTAAATAATGATTAAGGCTTTGATTGGGCCATGTCAGTAGGACGTTGCATCCCCGCCCCCTTGGTGGGCAGGGACACACAGAGAAGCTACACCACAGAGAAGGGAGTTTGTGGTTTAATGCTGGAGCCCAGGAAGTGAACACACAGAGGAGCAGAGCTGTTGAGCCTGGAGAATAACAAGGCCTGGGAAGAGAGGAACCCAGGAAGCCTGAATTCTTGGCAGATGTTGGCAGCCATCTTGCTACAATATATGGCAATAGACTTTGATGATGGAAGTAACTTATGCTTTATGGCCTGGTAACTGTAAGCTTCTACCCCAAATAAATATCCTTTATAAAAGCCAACAGATTTCTGATATTTTGCATCAGCACCCCTTTGGCTGACTAACACAGCAATAAAAATAAATAAATAAAGGTGTGTACACTTTAAGAAACCAAGTGTTACAGCCAGAGGACCTGGAGCCTCAGAGGAGTTCTCTTGAGTGTAAAAGTGCAGCTGAGGCTCTTGAAGTTCCATTGTGTTCATGGCTTGTTAAAAGACAGTTAAGATTCTCTCTGTGGAAGCAAAACAAATTGTAACTAAGAAAAGAGGGAAAGAAATTCAGAAGCTCAGAGGCTTAAATTGCAATGAAAGGAGATACTGTAAATCAAAAGAAAATGGGAACTAACTGGATTATTTCACGTTTAGTACAATCAACAAAGATATTCTTAGGTGATAATCAACACTTGTACTTTATGTGACAGAATTGCTGAGCATTGACTTTTTGTTTACATTTACCAGGGCTCAGAATGACAGAGATGAGACTGAAAAACAGTAAAAAAAAAAAAAAAAA